>JAOUZG010007398.1:3902256-3925140 GCA_026289955.1 Argiope argentata | reverse complement strand
TTTTACACTTGTAGTGGATGACATTTCATGTTAATACAGTTTTTTTTTAAACATTAATACAGCAGTTTTTTATTAATTAATTAAAATCTAACTTTCTCGCTAAAATTCTTCACTTTCTCACCTCCAAATAAGTGAGTAGGCAATTTTTTTCCCCCACGCTAATGAGGTTAGGTTTAACATGTTTTCGGACGGTTATTTCATACGATTCTGTTTATTTTCTTAGTGTTTGATACCTTTAAAATTAAACATCGTTAATCGATTTTTCGGAATCATTTTTTTTTCAATTGCAAGTACTTTCTAATTAAAATAATTCAGAATAAAGAAAATTAAAAATTTCTAATCTGTATTGTGTTACCCCAACTGCCGTAGAAAATTCCTGCATTTCCATTGCCTCCATTTTAAAATAAATTTTAAAAAAAATATTTTTTATTATTATTAATACGATAAAAGCTTTTTCATTTTTTCAACATAAAATTTATGGAAGGGTGTTTGTTTGTTTGAAGTTAAATTAGGGTTTATTTTATTTTTCCTAAAATAACGAAAAGCTTCAAAACAATTTTTTTTAATTATTCATATTTGTAATCAGTAAATAATACTTTATTTTCCTATTCGTTTTTTCAACTCGAAATAGCAGAGAAATTTTCTGTCAGTAATTGGTTTGCGAAAAAGGATATCCATCTGCTCCCCGTTAAAAATTAGTTAAAATCTGAGTTCTCATTACCATAATAATAATAATAATAACAATTCGTCAACAATAACAATAATCAATTTATTAAATGTTTCAGTTAAATAAATGATTTGTCTGTTAATATAATTTTAAAAAAAAATTCTTGAAGCTTTAAAAGAAAAGTAGCATCGGAACTATTTCTCTTAACGTATTTTTTTTTTTTTTTTTTTTTGCCTGATGCAATTTCTACTGACGGTTACAGGTTTTAAACTGAATGACTCCATTTTACGACCCTTTACAATCTACGTTATCTCCTCCTATTTTCTTAGAATCAAATGTAGCCTTTACCAGAGATGTACCATTGAAAGGTGTAACATGTCAGAACTTAAATTACTTCAAACTATTGGGATAATTGTACATTGGGATACTATTGGGATAATTGGTATGTACAACCTCCTTTAGTCAACAAATCTTAGCCCTTAGCTATCATCTGAGGGGGTATGTCTTGTTAGCTGTAAAGCTCTTTTTCAGGTGACAGTAACCCCTAAAGGGAACGCATACTTTCTTTCTCATTAAGTGTATTCTGAGCCATAAAGCCCTGTCCAATTCTCAGTACCACTGAATACTAGACATGGGATTGAAAAAGTGTTAACAATTGCACGAAGAAAGATTCGTCGAAATGTTGAGAATGACCCCCTGAAAGAGATGCTTAATCATTTAGTGAACGGAATTACTGATAAAAGATGCTGCAAATAAAAATAGTATAATTTAGTGAATTGTTGTTAGTTTAAGCACCTGGCTACTCAACAGAAAATCCTCATTTTCTCATAAATTCCAAAAGGAGGTCGGAGCTTTTAACTATTGATCTCTATATATTATAACAGATGTTTTTAATTTTATATAATAATTGTCATTTTCATGAAATATCTAATTTTCTGAATTAAACTATTTATATATCTACGGTATATAGTTTTTATGGCAAGTGCCAATAGTAACAAAAACAACATAAAAGGTAGTTTTTGAGAAACGTTCACTTAAGTGATATAGTAAATTATAAATAATTAAAAGATAATTGATATATATAGTGCTGATTTTTTTTCTGTATAAGAATTGATGAAATTTAGTGTGGATTTTGATTGTGAATTTCTTGAAAATTATATAATTAATTGACATTTGGATAAGTTATATAAATTGTTATCATATATCAGTTATGAATAACTATGCTTTTTTTTATATTTTTAGCTGCGTTCTTATAGTCTAATCCTTATCGATATTCACTATCCAACTAATTTAATTTATTTGTCTGAAAAAATGGAACAAAATAACTTTTATTTATTTCGGTAATTTTAATAATTTAATGTTCATTTTAAAATTCATCATTTTTTTTTACCTTTAACTGCTTTATCTTAATTGAAGTTATTTGTTTTTTTATTTTACTTAAATTCAATTTAATTAAATATGCTTCCTTCATATAAATAAGTCAACTTTTTAATACTAAAATTCATTTAGGGTTATCATTTTTACAGACTAATATTATTGCTTAGATTTATAACAAAAATAAATTTATTGAAGTTTTATTATGGAAGTCTTTTAAAATCGTATGATTTCCGTAATACTAAAATTAAAATGAAAAATCATTAGATCATGATCATGCATATCCGTTTTAATTGAATGAATTGCTATGCTTTTAATCTATTTTACATATTAATAATATAAAATTAACTATAAAATATTTATCGAATGGTTAAATTTGTGATTTTTAAACAGTATATGCAATCAAAAAAAATTTTTTTTAAGAAAGTTTAACTTTACCAACTATGCTTGGTTCTCTAAAGAATTAAAATTATCAAAGTTTTATTTTGAAAGTCTTTTAAAATCGTTTGATTTCCGTAATACAAAAATTAAAATGAAACATCATTAGATCATGATCATAGATATTAGTTTCAATTTGATCGAATTGCTGTATTTTTAATCTATTTTACATGTTAATAGTATAAAAATAACTATACAATATTTATCGTATGGTTAAATTTGTGATTTTTAAACGGTATACGCAATCAAAAATTCTTTTTTAAAGAAAGCTTAATTACTTACACCAACTATGCTTAGTTCTCTAAAGAATAATTAGTTTTTCTTTTATATTTGACATAAATCTCAAGTTTGGAAAATAAATTTGTCCACGTTACATGCCGACAAGCAAGATCTTATATCCTTTGATTATGTATATCCATTCAATGGTCATTTCCAAATTATTTTTGATAGCCATCTCCGATCGAGCTCTCTGACACATTCAACGCCTTCCTTTTACAAAGGCCTCCGAAATCGGGGAGGATGAATTTTGATCTGCCAAATACCAACTCTTCCACATCCAGACCGCCAGCCCTGTGGGTACGCTGGCAGTATTAAAGTCATTTCACTGTTATTAGTGTCGTTTTAGAAACGGGACCTCTTAATACTTACGCTATGCAAATAGGTCTTGTCTTTTCCCCCACGCACGGTTCACTCCCCCCTCCATCCCTCACACAGTGCATCATTGAAGTATAAAATCCTCATCTGCCAGCATCAGAGATTTCCACCCATGGCTAAGTGGAAAGCTTATTAAATTGCAGAACCGGCAACACAGGCCAAACCTTACCATGGCAGTAAAGCCAGGCCGTAATTTTAACTTTGTTTCCTTTCGGGCGTCGTTTCATTAACAAGGCACATACGGGGGGGAGACAGACACACAATCCTCATGCTGCAGCCAGCCAGTCCCCCCACCTGCAGAGTGGAAATGGAATAAAATTGAATTATGATTTCCTCGCGCCCGTTTGGCAGAGTCAAGATTTCACCAGAGCGGGTGTTGTGTCCCCAGAGCATTTTGCCAAGAAAATATGCCAGCCAACCCCGACAGAACATCAAATGTTGCCAGTGCCTACGACTGCTGCTTGTTTGTTGTTTGCCACGCAGATCCAGCTTAGCGATCGCACGAGTCTGTGATATCCAATTAAATTCCATATCTTCATTAAGTTGTTTGTAATGTTTCTCTTCTTGGTTGATAGGTTTACTACCTTTTCCATTGAAAGAGAGGATCCGCACCATCAAAAGGACTCAAGCCAGGTGTAGGTAATGGATAATTTTGACGCGGGAGGACTAATATTTTCCGGGGTTGTCGCTATATCAACCTTTGCTTTGAAGGTTGGAAATGAATTTGGAAGAGAAAGGAGAGGACTTAGCTCTCTTCCCATTATGCTTTAACTCTCTCCCTCTCCCTCTCTGTCTTTCAAAGACGCGTTTGACTAACAGGTGGTTAATTGGTGATCATGTTACTCGCATTCATTGCTTTTAAAAGACGCAGAATTTTGAGGATTTTCGGGACAAACCGAAGTTTCCCGATTTTAATTGGCTCCCCAAAGATAAACAAGTTTTCATTTCATGTCTTCATTTGCTGCTTCGTATTAAGAAATATGATTGGAATGCAAGCCGGTGTCTATGTTTAGTAACTTGTCCCCTAACCATGTTTGATGCTGCTACAGATAAATGGGAGCTTTTCTATTCGGTTAATAACTTTCTGTGCAACGGCCACTCGTTTCAGCGCCTGTTTCAAAATAGTCTCTTTGATGTTTTTAAGAAAGCTAATCAATGTTATAGCTAAAAATTTAGCGTGTTTTAAAATTTTTGAAAACTTCGGCATTACTTCATTTATTAATTAGAGATTTTATTATATATTTTTATCTATTTAGCGGGGAGGGGAATTAATAATATTCATAAAAAGGAAACTTTTCTATGTTTTTTTAATTAAAATTATTTATTTATCATAAATTAGTGTCTTTTTATGAGAGAGAGCGATAATTTTATTTTTTGTTTTTAAAAAAGGACTGTGTTTGAAAATTTTTGGTTGTTCTGTTCTAAATTCTAATGTTTATGTATAAATTTGTTCTTTCGCTACAGTTATTTGACAACAAAAAAAAGATTCACAAATACTACATATATAAGTTATCGAATATAAATATGAAACAAAAATAAATAAAACATTTATTCCCTAAAATTCGTTTTAATCAGGGAGAAAATCATCTTTATTCACATTTTTACTATCAATTAAGAAAGTATAATTTACTCACCTATTTTTTATTCGATTGTTCGGTTTAAGTGCTGCAAAAATGCTGATTCAAAATTCCGATTTCGCTAATAATCTGTCATGTATTTATATTTGGTGCACTTGATCCATCAATGGTTAAAAGTCCTTATGTTTGTGTGGTTTGAAAGTTCAGAACGAGACGCACAGGCTCAGGTGACGTTCTCATCTTCTTTTCTTTAGTAGACCTGATATAGTTTCAAAGCAGAAGATACACTAACTAAGTTCAATAAGTCAAATATCTGTTTATTAGTTTCTGACTAAATAAAATTAAAGTTATTAATTAGAAAGTCGGATAACTTCTATTAAAATAAATAAACAGAGATTATATATATATGGAATAAAATTTTAGAAATATTAATTTATCACCAATTACATCCAAAACACTTGTCAGTTACTTGCTTGTATTTTTGAGGCTCTTTAAAATTACAATAAGATAGCGTCTTTTATTTTGCGTCAGCACAAATATTCCCATACCCCTCCCCAATTATATGGTCTTTATTTGCAAGGTCTAGATTAAAACTATTAAATAAGTAATCAAAGATATTTAATTAAAATGAATTAACTGAAATTATTTATGACAGAATAATTTGCAATCAACAACTTACTGACACAATCTGAGACACTCATCAAGTACTGCTTTAGAAAACCATTTCTATGTCTCCTTAAAATGAAATAAACAATAAAACTTGATTAGTTTCTTGTTTTTCTACAGCAGTGAACATTAGTTATCCTCCCATACGTTCATTATGTGCTAGAAAAAGATTAGTTACTAAATAAATAATCTGAGGATTTAATTGAAAGGAATATTCTAAAATTATTTGTGACATAATTTTCATAAGCATCTATTTATTTTCTACTATATCCAATACTCTGATCAAGCTCTTCTTTTCAAAGACTCTATTTGAATCTACTTAGCGGGAAACAAACAATAAAACTTCGTCAGCCTTTTATTTTGCCAAAGCAATGAGGCAGTTCTGTTAGCCGGGCGCTAGCGAAAAATCGCCAAATAAGGCAGAATTCAGCCAAACTTCTTTTAGTGATTTTAAATTATTATAATTTTTAATTAAAGAGATAAATCGCCAAATAATGTAGATTTCAGCCAAATTTCTTTGGCGATTTTTCGCTGGCGTCCGGCTAACGGAAAATTACCAGCAACGAACTTTAACTATCCTTCGATATGATCAATATGTAGTAGAGGAAGATTAAAGTTGCTGTAAGTTAAAAAGTTACTAAAGTTAATCAAATGATTTAATTGAACTGAATATTCTGAAATAATTTGTTACAGAATTTTCATAAGCATCAATTTTTTTAACCCTTATTTCCAATACACTGATCAATAACATGCTTTCAAAGACCATTTCTGAATCTCCTTAACATCATACAAACAATAAAACTTGGCCAGTCTTTTATTTTGCCACAGCAGCAAACATTACTTATCCTTCTGTACGGCTCTTATTTGCAAGGGAAGGATATTTTCCGAAAGAGCAAATGCCGATACATTCAGAAGTACTTCATACATGCGAGTAATGGGAGTTGAGCCAGAAAAAGTTGCGCTACTAATGTCAGAAATGTTAGCTGTTGAGCTTTTGTCATTAGTGTTAGTGAATAAGAGCAGATCTGACACCTTCTGGTAGAGTTTTATCGGGCAAGTTCTTGCAGTCATCATCACATGGGAATTTGCTTGGAAAGAAAATGACAACGCTCATAGTAGTTTTCTTAATCAATGTAGAGGGTTACATAGAGGTGATATGAATAAGCACAGATTGTTAGTTTTAATCGATACTAATAATAGAGAAAAATATGCGTGTATACTACAGTGTAAGAGACTGAAAATTAAATAGCAAAATTGTCAAAAATATATATAGTTAGGAGGGTAGTAAATGTTCATCTGGAGGTGTGTGTGTTTTAAATGCTGATTAATCAAAAATAAGCGATATTGTAAGGTATTTTTCTGCATTAATAATATTGCATGGTATCCATGTCAGATTTCTAGCACAGAGGAAGCGCGTCTTCCTCGTGTTCTGGAAGTCATGGGTTCGGGTCTCGGTTTGGGCGTGGTTGTTCTTCTGTGTCCTATCTGTGAGGTGTGTGACTGTGCCCCCCCCCCCTGTAAAATGGGACTGTGAAAACAAATGTGGTGAGTGTGTGGCTAAGTCGTACTCTTGGCCCTAGTTGGCACTACTTCAAAAACAAGAGACGCTCCTTTCGGCTTAAATCTGCTGCTGTATCATCAGGGGGCTTGTTCATGGCAAGTGTCATAAGTAACAACAACATAATGCTCATATTTGCATAATTCCGCATTAACAAATATTTTTCTTTATTATTGATTTTTTTGCCATTGATTACTGATTGCTATTATGGATTTTTATTGATTCTTGATATTATATACATAATTTGGAGGAAAATAGATGCTCATTTGGCGTTGGTTTACTTTAAATTTAATGAATTACAAATTATTGGAGATTTTAAAGTCTCTCGCTTTAATAATAATATTACATAATGTCCGCATTACATAATACAATTCCACAATAACAAGAATAGGACCATAATTTTGTATATGTAATTTGTATTTTAAATTATACCAATTTAACTAACATATTTCTCTACTATGATACCAAAAAATATTTATGGATAAAAAGTACTAATTTTTTTAACTCTGATTTTTGATTTCATTATAAAATTTTAAAATTGAATTTTAAATTATACTAGTTTAATTTTTAGACCATTTCTCTATTAATATTATATAAAAAAATATCGCTGCGTAGAATGAATTTTTATTCCATTATAAAATTTGAATTTTAATTTATACCATTTTAATTAACAAGTCATTTCTCCGTGTTGCTACCAAAAAATATTACTGCATGAAACTGCCTTTTATATCATTATAAAATTTAAAATTTTGATTTTTAAACTATGACCTATTTAGTTACTTTGAAGATCTTTTTTTTTTCTGCTAAATTTCTTTTAGAAATATAAGAAGAATTTCTTTAGAAATATGTTTCGAATTTTTTTTTATCATTGCAATTTTATTGTTTCATGAAATTTTTAATGTTGTGAATTTCTTTAATCTTCTAAAAATAAGGAAAATATATTCTACTTCTTATTTGTACAATTTATATGAAAAATTGCTAATGACACAATTTGAAATCCGTTACCAGCATGAAGCTCAATACTATTATAAAGATTCATGTATGCTTACTTTTTAACAATACTAAGAATATTTCGGGAAGAAACGTAATTTTGAACCTGCCGGTCTGATAACGAGAACTACACCTGATCTGGAGCCACCCTCTGTTAACTTCCGACCACTCTAGCGACTGAAATCCTTCGCAATGGTGTTGCCATTGCGGCCCAAAATTCATGTATGCAATAACTAGAATAGGTGTAAGCCTATTAAAATAAAACAATAATATATTTGACGTCTAAAAATATATTGTAGAGAAAACTATATGCACCAAATTATGCCTAAGAGATTTATTTGACATTAAATGCTACCGTTTTCTTAGTGAGGCAGCTGATCACAAAAGGAGAATGATTATAACATAATTATGACTTAATAATATTATTAAATTATTTTTCTCTCCGCATTGGACATTGTTATTTATACTTGCCTTAATTTGATAAGTTTTTATAAATAATATTCTGAAACTTTGGGGATCAGATGGACTCGAATTATCCTGAATTAATAAGTAAATATTTTATTAAAAGTATTAATATTTATTAAATTTATTAAGCAGAATATTTTAATTAAATAATGTCATACATTTTATTGTGTAATTTAAAGGCAGTAAACGTAATCATGAAAATATCCAATTGAATTTTTCTAAATTAACTGTTTAAATATGCTTTAAATACTGAAATAAAAATATTTAACAAGTATTTAATAGAGTTTTAAATAAATATATTTCTTGGAAATATCTGAATAAGGAAATGATTTTAAGTATGTAATTTTAATCACAGCGATTATTATCATTTCCTGTTGTGAATATAAAAGAATAAATGTGTGGTTTTTAATAATAAATTATACATTTGTTTTTAGAGGGTTTTTTTCCCCGCCTGGAAGCTACAGTTCCAAAAGCGAATTATGTATCATTTAAAAAAAACATACACAAAATTTAAAGTTAATTTAAAAATAATAATTATTATGTCCTTTACAGTATTTTTTAACAAAAATAATACTATTCGTATTAAAAATAAAAGGTTGTTTAATGAGGTATTAACTCTTTTATATTGCTAAATGTGGACGCAATATTTAAAATTATTTTTTAAATTTCTTTTTATACATTAACTGCACTTTTTTTAAAATATAGAATTATATAGATCATTCAAAAATGCGAAAAATCATAATGGGTAAGGATAATTTTATATTGACGCATCTGATCGCAAAGTTTAAAGCTGATTTGAAATTTTTTTAATGTTATTTAAATTATTTTATTTAGAATCACATTAATTTTTTAAAAATAAGTTTTCTTGAACTATCTGCATTTTTTTAAAAAGAATTATACAGTTCATGCAAAATAATAAGTTTGAAAAATCATATTGGGTAAGGATAATTAGTCATACTGAAAATTCTGATCACAAAAAACTGATGAAATTTATTAAATGTTATTTAAATATGTCTTTTTAGAATTACATTAAATTTTTAAAATGTTTTCTTACATTATCTGCATTTTTTAAAAGGTAAATATGAAGTTCATACAAAAATGGGGAAAATCATATTGAGTAAAGATAATTTGTTATTTTATTCATATCTGAACACTAAGTTTAAAATATTAAAATATTTTTAATGCTATCAAAGCATTTCAGTTTAGAATTACATTAACTCTTAAAGATAATTCTTTTAATTATCTGTATTTTTTTTAAATTGAAAAATGCGAAAAATCATATTGGCTAAGCATAATTTGTTATACCGACAAATTTAAACACAAAGTTGATGGGTAAGGATAATGTGTTATACTGAAAATTCTGATCGCAAAGTTTAAAACTTTCACACACACAAAATAATTTAATGCTATTTAAACTTTCTTGTTTAGAATTATATTAATTTTTTTAAATAAGTTTTCTTGCACTATCTGCTCTTTTTTAGAAAAGAATTAAGCAGTTCATATAAAAATGGGGATGGGTAAAGGTGGTGTTAACTTTAATCTTAACTTTATCTGAAATCTAAGTTTAAAACATTAAAAAAATTTAATGCCATTTAAACATAATTTAGAATTACATTAATTTGTAAAGTTAAGTTTTCTTGCATTTTCTGTACTTTTTAAAAATAGAATTATACAGTTCATATAAAAATGCGAAAAATCCTATTGGGTAAAGGTAATTTGTTATACTGACAAATTTGAACCGAAACTTGATGGGTAAGGATAATTTGTAATGCTGAAAACTCTAATAACGAAGTTTAAAACTCGTAAAAAAATTGTAATGCTATTTATATATATATATATATTTAAAAAAAGTTTTCTTGTATTACTGCACTTTTTTAAAAGGAATAATACAGTTCTTACAAAAAAAAAAGGAGATAGGTAAAGATGATTTGTCATCTTAACTTTATTTGAACACAAAGTTTGAAACATTAAAGGTACTATTTAAACCTAATTTAGAATTACATTACTTTTTAAAAATAAGTTTTCTTGTATTGTTTGCACTTTTTAAAATAAAATTAGACAGTTCATACAAAAATGTGAAAAATCATATTGGGTAAGGATAATTTGTTATACCGACATATTTGAACACAAAGTTGATGGGTAAGAATAATTTGTTATACTGCCTAATCAATGTTTAAAGATGATAAATTTTTTTAAATATAATTTATACTTCTTATATTTATCGTTACATTATTAATATTACAATATAAGTAAGGTGACATTGAAGGAGTAACTCTTTGTATCTCTGAGTCTGAATATATATTCGCGCGACGGAATTCCCTATTCCAGCAAACGAACACTTTTAACTTCCTCTCCTGATATTATGCTTCTCCTCCTGTCGATATGCCTGCGGGTAAAGAATGTTTGCAAAGAATAGCATCGTCATTTCCTGTTAAATTCTGTATGCCTTTATTTACCCGAGAGCAATACGGTGACGTATAGCCATTGCACATTCTCTCTGAAATCTATGAAGCATCTTTTAACTCCCGGGGTGAAATATTAAAGCAACTTCACCGTGACTCTAGCTGAGACGGATCCACCATTAAATCTGAAATTACATATTTTGGATTGCAAGTACAGCTTCACGTCTATCGATTCATTACGTAGAAGCTAATCGATTTTGTGAAAAATAATGAAAAATTATCGATTATTTCGATCGTTATAGAAGTGGTGGTCATTTTTAGAAACTGACCGCCGATGTTATTGGTTTTACGGTAATTAATGAATTGAAAACCTGGTTAGCCGAGGAGTCCTGTTTTTAAAATGAATATCAATTTGGCTTGAAGGATATGATATGGATTGGGGCTGAATAGATATTTTGAGTTTTAAACTAGGAAATATTAAATCTTATCTTCCATGTGATATGAAATATTCATTGGAAATAATCTACTTCTAAATGTATGGCGAAATTCCTTTGATGCAAATACATTTATATGAAGAATTATAAGATTTGAAATATTCTGGAAAAGAACTTATTATAATTCAAACTCTTTTCATAATAATTACTTTGTTATTTTTACCATGTTAAAGTAAAATTATTGTTATGTTTAATTTTATGTTAGATATTTTTATACATGCCTGAGTTACTGCTCGCACTTAATAATTAATTCAACAATTAATTCCATTCAACAGTTATTTTATTATTTTGCTTAGTATTTATTTGTTAACTTTCTCATTAACATTTATGTGTTTAACATATAAATTTAATATTTATGCGTTTAGAATATAAATACGTATCATAACATTAATTTATTAAATAGCTATATTAATTTATCAGATACAGATTTTTATGTTCTTGGGCGAGTAATCATAAAATCGTAATTGTATTAGAATTATTTATAATTTTTTGGAAATAATTTGTGGCAATATCTACCAGTGATCAACAGTTTTCTTATTTACAAACTGTAGCTATCTGATAGATATGTAGATTTACAGGTTTTTTTTTTGTAGACTGCAAAAAAAATTCCCCAAGCAAGTTTAATACGATTATATACGATTCCAATTCTTGAAAATTTTTAACACAAGGATTTGTTATTGAATAAATAGAACTAAAATACTTTTTAAAGTTTTTTAGAATAAAATAAATGCACTTTAAATTGATTGGTAAATAATTAAAAGAATTTTATATCTTACTAACACATTCAAATATCACGTGAGTTTTAAAAGGATGAAAAATATATTTGCATAATTCTTATTTTTAACAATTTTGTAATAAATTCAGGAATTTATGTTTTTTTATTGATTCAAAATTCTTTTTTATCCGATTCGTTTTCAAGATTGCATGAATTGATTAAAAATCTAAAACTTAAATGTTCCAATAAATTCCTTATTTACTTTTTTGATGACATGCAAGATCTCTTTAATCTTTATAATCTCTTTTTTATGATAGTTTATTTGACAAAAAAAATCTAATATTTCATTCCAATTCATTCAGAAGAACTCACTAAATAGAACGCGAATCGCCCATAATTGCACTGCATGAAAAAAATGAGCCCCACTGCATGAGAAAAAAAATTCTCAGAAATGTATCATCTTAGAAAAATTCAAAGAGTTAAGGGTTGATTGTTATACTGTTCTTATCACCTTTGAGAAGTGGAATGCTGGTATTAGGCATTTTTAAGACCTCTGTTCATTCTTCAATGGATAATCTCACTAATTCTAAGTAAGAAGTGTAAAGTCCAATTAGGATTTAGGATTAGGCTTAAGAGAAATTTTTGTGCCTCTTTTAAGCACATGCTTAAAATAAGTATTCTGGAATTTCTAATCTAAAAGGTGAATATTCTCGATTTTCTTTGAATTTCTGGATTTCTTTTATTTTCTGCTTCTGAAAACTTTTCCTTAAAAATGATATTTCAAAAATCCGAGCTTAACAAGTTTTTTTTTTATCTATACTACTATTATAAATGTGAAAGTTTGGATGGATGGATGATGGGGTTCAATCACGCCAGAACGGCTGAAGGAGATTGGATGAAATTTAGCACAGAGATAGATTATAGTCTACAGAAGAATATAGGCTAATTTTTATTCCGGTTAATTGAGTGGTTAATTTTTTATTAATAAAAAACTAAATTTTCCACCAAAATATAAAAATAAACTGAAAACATCTGCTTGAGCTTTTTAAATCATTTGTTTTTATTTTTCTATTTCCGGTATTCTTTTAATATTATCTTATTCTAAAGGAAGATTTATTAGTTTTTTTCTTACACTGTTCTTGTGTTAATATAACTCGATATTTCTGTTCATTTCTCTTGAATTTTTTTTCTTGCTGTACGCATTCCTTTTGTCCATTTTCATCATTTTCGATTAAATTTTTAAAAATATCTTTATAGTTTCAAGTACATAGCTTTTAAGTAGTTTTTTCCCCACACTAAAGATATTAGAATAACATGTTTTCGACTGGTTATTTCAAACGATTCTGTTTATTTTCGTAGTGTATGAAAAGTTTTAAATTAAACATTGATAATTAATAGATCTTTTGATTCCTTCAGAAGTGCTTTTGAATAAAAATAAAATATATGCATTGAAATTAAATTTTTCTAATCTGCATTGCGTTACCCCAACTGGTGCATAACATTCACGTCTTTGCGTTGCTCGAATTGACGTTGAAAATTTATGCATGCATACGGTTTTGATAACATTTTACATCGTGATTTGACTGTCAGTTCTCACATATACACATCAAAATTTCCACACGTACGAAGTCGCGGGTAAGAGCTAGCTTTAAATATTTTTGAATTTTCGATGCTATTTAAGATCTTGAAGCGTTAATGAATCGATTTTTCCGATTCATTTTGAAGTACTTTCGTATTGAAATAATACAGAAGAAAGATAATTAGAAATGTTTAATCTGTATTACGTACCCCAACTTATATTAAAAAACCCACACATTTTGCGTTACCACAATTGGCATTAAATCCTTAAATGGCGTTGAAAATTCAATGCTCGTATGATTTTAGATCAATTATTTATAGTATTTGTAACTCTCAGGTTAGAATAGGCTGGTTGTTATGGCTTTGGGTTCTCTTCCCTTAGGCTGCGAGTTCGAACAACATGTATAGAAAGGAGAATGGAAGATTGCAAGGAAATTTGCTTTCTATTTAGCCGTTTAATATTGTGACTTTGTCATATTTCTATACATATTTATATTAATTGTAATTATTTAATAAACAGTAACTAAAATAAAAAATTTCTTTGTTAACCTAAGTAGAAATTGAACTAAGAAATTGTTTTTTTAAATATATTTCTTGTTAAATCGTACCATTCGAATTCGCAGTGCACGGAAGCGAGTTATAACCCAAAAGTAACCCAAGGCAGAGTTCTTGGTCACGATTTTACAGGTAAAGTGTTGAAATTTACAGTTTATTTTATACGAGAAAAAGTACAATAACCTAAAGAGATTACGGCGATGATTTTATCAGCTTAAATACTTTAGAAAAATGGCCCATCACCTTTTAAATCTATTCTTTTGTTAGATTAAAGAATGATTATATTTTTTAGAGAGCGATTATCTTTTCATGTTAAATAAAGAAGAAATTTCTTCTGTGAAGAAGGCGAGGATATATAAATACAATTAGAGGGTGGATAATTTCAAAGGCCGAAATTTGATGCTCGAAATTTTACGCATCCCTATTGTTTTGATGGCCTACATACTCATTTCATGTATTGTGGCCGCAAATTCTTAAACCACACCACACCTATTAAAATAATATAACTTTATTTTATTTTTCTATACGGATTTTTTTGCTATGATAAACTAAAAAAAAATATTAATATAAAAAACTACTAATATAATATAGGTAAATTATTTCTTTTTAATTGTAGTTGAAATCCCATTTTTGGTGTGTGTGCGTGTATGTGTGTGTGTGTGTGTGTGTTCGTTTTATTCCAAGCAGACGCGACGAGCACAACACAGAACGACAGAAAACGGAATGAGAAAAAGCTGATGACACATTTATCCCTCTGAATATATACCTTTAGATTTTAATAGAAATTTTTGACACATATAAATCACATGTACATCTCGTTCAAGGGAATCATATGGATCTTTTAATGGAATGCGCTTGGCTGGTCAGTTTTTATCCTTTCACTCGGAGTGTGGGAATGTCCCGACTAAGCAATTTTACAAAGCTTCTATTGAATTAACTAGAACAAATGGAATGGATCAGGAAATAAGAGGTTATTTTTAAGAATGATGTTACCATGGACTAAATTAAGATAAAAATTTGTGTAATTAATTAGGATTTAATTTAATTTTAAAATTCAAAAATGAATTTATAAAATTTAATTTAATAAAAAAATTAAATTTTTTGCAAGACAAACTTTTTTTTTCGATTTCAGCTTTCGTTTATATTTTTAAGATATTAGTAAACTTCAAAACCAAAACATTATCTAAATATAAGATTTGATATAAATCGTTAGTTTCCGCGTCAAACAGAATAAACTTATATGCAAGAATTGCTTATTTAAAAATTCACATACTCAGAAATAAAAAAAAAATATTATCTATATGAAATATAGAGGCAATTCTATGAACTTAAAAAACCATGCATTATTCATGTTATTTCTTAAGAATAATTACCATTTCAATTCATTTCATAATAACCATTTAACAATTATTTATTTGTTATTAAAAATTTCAAGAGGATATAGATATACTCAGAATATAAATTCACATATGAATTCACATACTCCGAAATGAAAAAAAAATCACCTATATAAAATATAAAGGCAATTCTATGAACTTAAACAATCCATGCATTATTCACGTTATTTCTTAAGAATAACTACCATTTCAATTTATTTCATGATAATCATTTAACAATTAATTTATTTGTTATTGAAAATTTCAAGAAGAATATAGACATACTCAGAATATAAATTTACGTACTCAGAAATGAAAAAAAAATTACCTATATGAAATATAAAGGCAATGAACTTAAACAATCCATGCATTATTCACATTATTTCTTACTAATAACTAAAATTTCAATTCATTTCATAATAATCGTTTAACAATTACTTTATTTGTTATTGAAAATTTCAAGATGATATGAACATACTCATAATATACATTCCCATACTCAGAAATTAAAAAAAAAAATACCTATATGAAATATAAAGGCAATTCTATGAACTTAAACAGTCCATGCATTATTCACGTTATTTCTTAAGAATAACTACCATTTCAATTCATTTCATAATAATCATTTTAACAATAAATTTATTTGCTATTACAAATTTCACGCTGATATAGAAAAGTTTCAGGCTTGTAGAAATTTAAATTATATAGTTACAGTTTTAGTTTTTTATTAAAACTATTAACACTTTTTTTATTAATTTCATGTGTATTTTTTTGTTTTGTTTTTTTACTTTGATATATAATGATTTACGTAATTGTGCGTGAAATCCAATCAGGTTAAGCCTTGATTAAAATTCCAATGAAATAAATATATTCACATCAATCTTTTTTTGCCAAACCTCCACCCCATATCAAACTTTAACTATATCAAAAACAACTGTTAACTATACCATCGCTCGAAGAACAATAGAATCATCAATCGGCATGTCGCGGATCCCAGAATCGAATGCGAAATAGCCTCACCATTTTTCACCCGCGCACTTAAATGGTCATTTCTGCCTACACCAATGCAACGACAGATTTCCATTCCGGTTTATTGACCCCCCTCTAATAACAGCGGTCAGTTTTCATTGCTGATTCTTAAATAGGTGCCAACGGGAATCAGAATAAAATAAATCCCGAGTCAACTTTAGAACTGAAGAAGTAGGCGGCGATATTTAATTCCCTCGTTCCTTTGAAAGAATAGGTTAAAGTTTTTGCACAGGGTAGAGGAGAGGGGGTCGTGCAAGAACAAAGGCCGAACTTGTTTGGACAGTGCAGGGGTAGTTCACGAACGCTGCTTAAATGTGATAGACGAGTAAGATTTACTGTTTTCGGTGGAAAATTTACATGAAGGAAAATTATTTTGCTCGCTGTATCGTTTGTTCCGGTTTAATACACCTTCGGATTGCCAGTTCGGTTGTTTTATTTCACGGAAAGCAACTTCGGAAGGAGTGATGATTCTGCTGATTTCTGCTTGGGATTGTTTAAGATCTTTGTCGCGTTTTACTCCGAACGAAATGTGGGGTTTCGCAACTTTGCATTTCCAGGATTTTATAGCGAAGACATATCAAAAATGGTAATTGTTTGATGTTTAAGTTTTTCGCGGTGTGAGTTCTTGAAACTATATTATGCTTCCCGTGCTATTTTCGGTATTTTTATTTGTTAAAATATTTCAATGATTCTTAAGATAAGATTAAAGAATAAAATGGCGAACATATTTTAACAAAGAAAAACTGCCATTTGAGTGTAATAAATACTTTTATTTAACTTGATTTGCTTCAGGTTTGTAATGACGAAATTTTGAAATCGACTTTATGAACACTTGAAGTAAATCAAGTTAAATAAACTTGATTTACTTCAGGCTTGTAATGACGAAATTTAGAAATCGATGTTATAAGTACTTTTATTTAACTTGATTTGCTTCAGGCTTGTAATGCCGAAATTTTGAAACCGATTAATTCTTGCTTCCTGGTTTTTGGAAAAATTATGCCGGCTCAAAACTTAATCTTCGGTTAAACGTTATTTAAACCAAATTTTACTTTCGTTCTCATGCCGCCATCTATTGGTAAAGTTGTCAAAAAAAAAAGATAGTTCGAAATGGTAAAAAGTAGGAAATAATTTGAATGAAACAATTCTGCTATTTATTACACTAATGGAAGTGCGATTTTTTTAAAGAAAAAATGTTTTAAAAATAATGCTTTTTTAGCTAGTTTTAAGAATTTTATACGAATAAGATAAGATATTTTGTATGGAGAATACCTGGACCGAGAATTATTTTACCTGCTTTTATACTCATAAAAGATAAAATAATGCTTATAATTCATTTAAATAATAAAAAAAAATTACAAGCATCATTACGAAATTTATTATTATCGTTGTTTATCTTTATTAATTCCTCGGAATTTTTTAGCATTTTTAATTTAAGACAATATTTCATAGCTCAGCTTTATTCTCAGCAATTAATAATGATATAATAATACATTCAAATCATAAATAGATAATCCAGTCAAAAATAGAAGCGTCCATCACTCTACAATCAGTAAAATAAGTCAACATAAAGCATTATTAATTGCTTAATTAAATAAAAAAGAAAAAAATATCTCGAACGGCCATTTCAAAGCAACGGATGAGGTTTTCGCTGGCAATAAAAATCTGTAGGCGAAAAATCAAATTTTTATTATCTTCACGAGCATCTTAAATAATCGGCTTTTAATAACGTGTTATCACTGCATTTAAAAAAACTCTGATTAAAAAAAAAAATAATTCAATGACTATAGCAAATAAAGCCTAGAAAAATGTCATTTTGATCCCCTGATTGTGTGAAATGAAATAAATAGGAAATGTGTTATTTGTTTTTAAACAATAAATGCGAGACAAAGTTTATTTTTTTGGATCTTTTGCAATACTAAAGTGACTCATTCGATGAGGCGATTAAAATGAATAAAAATATAATTTAAGTTGCACGAGCACGTGGTGCTTGGCCGTTCAAGAAATGATGTTCTGACATGATACATTGAAATATGCATAGCAGATGTCATTTTAATCTTTTTTTTCTCATTTTATTTGATACTTAAAAAAATTGCTATTATTCCAGTTGAATAATAAACATAATACAAACTTAGAGATGACTAGAGGATTTATTGGCTTGTAGCTTAACTATAGACTTAGGATTGAAAATTTTGAAATATGGCTGGTTCAAAGTAGGCAAGGTGTGAAATAATCCCGCCTTTCTAAGCTTTAACCCAATCAGAGAACTTGGGGGGAGTTTATTGACTATATTCTTTTATCAGGACGCAATAAATAATATACATAATAGTTTGAAATGTCTTTAAACAAGCATATTTATCAAGATAAATAATCTTTTTATTAAGTCCTTATTCATATCAAAATTAGTATAACCTTTTTTTTTTTTTTTTTGGTTTTTATATCAAGTAAATATATAACTTGAAATTTAAATTTAATTCTAAGAAAGAAATCTCGATTAATAAAATTGAACACTAGCATCCTTTTTGTAAAATAGAATTTATTATAAATTGATGATATAAAATGTTTTTTTTTCCTTAATATGTCAATTTTTTTTTAATAATTTAATTTTGTATATATCAATATTTATGAAGTTTTTTTAAAGTTCTGACTACTTATTTGAGTAAAACCCTTATCAAAATCAATTTACATTTATTTATTAAAATTAGAAAAATAAATTAAATAATGACTAATTATATAAAAATTCTCTTAATGCGTTTACATAAAAAATATTGTTGAAATGCCTAATTCAGCCTGGTTTTCTTTATTAGTTTGAAAAACAATCTTCAAGATTTTTTTAAGAGAAATTTTATTAAATCTTTTATGCCCCCCAAAATTGTCGCTCTGAGTGGAGGGGGGGGAGGATGTACCTCGTAATTGAGGATGAGAAGCTTCCTGCATGATGATTGGTTCTCGTCATTGGTAGCTCCCCCCATTGAACAACAAACAAACTTTCTTAGGGAAAGGTTGTACCGTGACCGGTGATAACCCTTAAAATTCAACCATAGTTTTTACCAATGGTGCTGTCGCGACTACCCAGTCAGAGCCTGGCTAAGGCAGGCGATATGGGGCCGTTGCCCCGCTCCACCTTAAATGGGGCCCCCAAATCGTATATAAATATTATTTTACATTTCCTTCTTTAATGAATCTTCTTTATTACTAAAGTGTTGAAGAAGAGGGGGCCCCAGATAAACTTTTTCCCCCTGGCCCCAACTAGGCTAAATCGGGCCCTGTATCCGGTCATTTAACTTTTTCCTTGCCTCTTCCGTCGGGCTAGTCTGTGATGTCCTCAAATATTCAGACATATAGCCTTATTCGAGTTAGATGCACAGCATTTTAGTAATTATTTTGTGAATATTTTGAATTTATTTATATGTTTTAGAAATTATTACAACTCTCTTTTTAACTAATTTAAAATTACCATTTCTATATTTTTTCAATCTGAGTCGCAATTTTTGTTTACTGGAATTTTGGAAAGCTGGTTACAGTTTTTTAAAAAAACAAAAGACGCAGCTGGTTTAAAATTCAGTTTATTCAACTCTGTATTGTTTATTTTTTCTTGAATATTCTTTGTATGTCCCTTGAGCCATTAACAACAAACCCTTTAAGCATATTTCTCGTTTCAGAATAGATTAGTCCTCGTTCGTTATTGCTTCAGCAACAATTACAGCTGCCAGCGGTATCTTTCTGCATCTCAAATCCCCCCTTCGTTGTTTTTGCGGTAGAAAACACAGCTTTAACTTTGAATCTCTTTTTATTCCAGTCTAGTTCAAGATCCTTTCTGTAGTAAAGCGTATCCGAATGATAAGCTTTACTACAGAGCGGTGATTCATCATCAAAAATGCCATATTCTCTTCCATTGCCTTACCGTTTTTCTGTTGATGCAACATAATTGCTTTGTTATCGCGAAGTCGGTATAATTGCAGCCTTGAGTTTTGACTTCCTTAAAACATTTATTTATTTATTTGATCGCAAAATAAGAAACTGAATGAACTAAAGGAAACAGTGTTTTTATTGTTGTTTGGGGTTGGTGTTTTTAATTTTTGTGGATTCATACATCAAACGGAATCGCTCTTATTTTAAAGTGACACCCTTAGATTGAGATGTGTGTTTGCGTGTGGTCTCTTTGTTTGCTTTCAACGATTTTTTTTTTATGGTGAAACATTTGTCTGAAAGTAAGTGGCAACAATGCAGTCTCGGCTTCAGTATTTTAGGATGTTTATCAAAATAGCTAAAGAAGAAACGATGAAGTTGTTCCGTTTTCTGAAAGGTGCTTTAAATTTCTGAAAGTACGTTCTTGTTTGTACAGTTTGTACTTTGTTTTCAGGAAATGTATCTATGTCTAGACATTATTATTATTTTTAATGTGTTATAGAAAATCGTCAATATCAAACATTTTGGCATTAGCTAAAGAACTTTTATTTTTGAAATGAATAAATTAATTCAATAAAGTTAAAACAAAGTGAAAAAAAATAAAGATTAAAATGAGATCTGCTATGCATATTTCAAGGTATCATGTCAGAACATAAGTTCTTGAACGGCCAAGCACCACGTGCTCGTTGCAAGTTAAATTGTAATTTTATTCATTTTAATTGTTTCATTGAATGAGTCACTTCAGTACTGCCAACGAACCAAAAAACCTTGTCTCGCATTGATTGTTTAAAAAATATCAAATTTCATATTTATTTCATTTCATATAATCACGTGCTTAAAATGACATTTTTCTAGGTTTTATATGCTGCATTCTTTAACTTATTTTTGTTTTAAATCGGAGCTTTTGTAAATGCGACGGCAACGCGTTATTAAAAGCTAATTTTTTGAGATACTCGTGCGGATAATAACCTTTCAATTTTTTATTTACGGATTGTTTTATTTTACGCCTACGTTTTTTTATTTTATTTTTTGCCTACGGATTTTTGTTGACGCCACAAACCTCATCTCCAAAACAATATCATATTCTGACATGATAATAAGAAATCAATTTGTAACTTTGAATTTTTGATCACATTTCACTATATTCCATGACACGAAAATAACAGATGTTTTCATAGGTTTATTATGCTTATTTTAATTGCATTTAAATTAATTTAATTTATTGCGCATTATTAGCCAATTAATTATAATTATTTAATTCTTCAATGTCCTATTTGTTAATTTTGATATTTCGTACTGAAATTTCAAATTTAATCCCACCTTTTGTTTCAAAAGGATTAGAGAAAGTAATAACAGAAAATAAAGCACTTTCGAACAAATTTGGAGCGCCTGGAACATTTTTCACTAAAGTTGTTTATCGCTAATATTATATTATATTAACCCCCTTAACTACTAAATAAATTAATATATTGCTTTAAAATTTGGTTTGTCATCTCCTATAGTACTGGTCTTAATGTCCGTAAAATTTCAAACTACTAAGATGAAAATTGAAAAAAGTAATATTCAAGATCCCTGGTCGCCTTAAGAGAGGAGATATTGGCTTAAGTATTATTCTTATCATCTGCCCTGATGCAAAATTATGAGAACGCTCTATACTAACCATACTGTTGCTTGTTCATATGAATCATATTTAATCATACGAGGCAAAAAATTTCGAAGAATAGTTTCTTTGATTTTTAGAAAAGGATAGAGTCCACATTCTAAATTATTTTTACATAGAAATCACGTGTTATGGTTTTTAATACAGAATCTTAAAATATAACCTTTTACATAAGAAAAAGACAACTGCAAACCTTGAAATTTTCCATCACTTTTGCTTCAAGGTCTCAAGTGGACATACACAATTTTAGTCGATTACTTCCGCCGAGGTGCTTCCCAAACCCATACGCTTTACTGACCATCGTCCAAGTTTGCTAGCGTCCTTCTTTACTTTAATGAAAGTTCTCTTTTTTTTTGCCACCATTTTTTTATATATCTCCTCCATTCTCTTTGCTGTCTATATGTGCGTGCGAGAAGATGAAAGATTAAGGCACGATGGATTCAGTATGGGGGGAGGACACTATCGAAGGATTATCGATTGACCCCCCCCCCCTCTTTCCAGAGGATTTCCACGCGATTATTCTTTTGGCAAAGAAATGATGGAAGAACGTGGAGGGGGGGGTCACAAGTGTAGGTGAACGTCCCTTTCCGATTTGCTTGAGATATTGAACGGTTTGGAGATAGGAATATGCGCTTCTTTCGGAGGGGGGGGGAGATGAAAAAAATTGTATATATGGTTATCGATTTTTAACGTCTGAGTTACGGACAAAGAGCAGCGGAATATCAGCGAGCGCCGTGGTCAGGCGGCGAGTTGGCGGACAGTGTCTTCTGGGCAGAGAGA
>JAOUZG010007398.1:3887365-3898653 GCA_026289955.1 Argiope argentata | reverse complement strand
ATATATATATGGAGGGTGTGAGCTAATAGTAATAGAATATTATTTTAAAGATTTGTTTCATGTTGGTCATAAATTTTATCTTATGATCAAGGACGCCAGCATAGCTGATAGCCAAAGCATAATTTAAATTTTTAACCCTAATTATTAATAGTGGCTTAGCAAGTGGAAATGGCAATAACTTTATGCTTCATCAACGAAAAATGCCATAAAAAGTATTTAACATAATGTCCTGTGGCATTTCTCAATACTAGAAACATGGGATGTCTCCTCCCTACTGACTCTGACCAATTTAGTAGCAAAGCCAAAATCAACTTAAACAAACCGATTGTTTATTTGCTCGGTCAAAAAATTTTGAGTTTACAATTCATTTTCACTTTATGCCCTGCTGATGAGTTTTTCTCCAAAGAAAAAAAAGACAGCCTTTCGTCAACTATTTTTGTACTTAATAACATTAATGCACATCCATAAAAAGCAGATGATCTTGCTCATCCGCCTTCAAACTTCGGGACGACTTCATTTACCAACAGGTTGTTTACCTTGTTTCTTGGAAATCCGAATACAGCCAGGACTCTATTAAGCCTCACTTTCTTTATCAAATCACATGAAGCATGACGAACGAGACCTGCTAATAGATAATATATTGCCCAAGTAAGCCATTATACCATGGGTAAAGGGCAGGTAGCTAAGATAATAGAAACTTTCGCAACGATTCTAATGTTATCTCAATCGAGCCACATAAAGTCATTAAGTCATGGGCACATGGTATAATAATTTTCGGAGATGTCTATTGCAATAATAGTTTTATTCACCCCGTAAAAATTTTCAGCGGGAATAATTTGTCGGTGGCCATTTTCGAACTTGTATTTCGCTGCTACAGAACAGATGTGTTTTATTTTGAAATTTCAAAAACAAGTTAATTGCATTGTTTGAAGCATATGGGTATCATCCTCTGTGGGTTGATTTGTGGGAGCTCATCTTCTTCTTTTTCATAAAAAAAAGAAAAGTGTTTTGTCTGGAAATTCCATTCTTTGATTTCCTTTCTCTAAAATGATTAATGTTTTAGATCGTCACAGTTCATTGAAGTTAGTAACGTAGTCTCGTTTTTGTAAATAAATAAATAACTCGATTTGTTCTTGATTTTTTAAATTTTTTTTAAATCTATGATATTTTGAGTGTTTTGTTTCGGATTATAGTTACAAATTAGATGCTTAGTTCAGAAAAATTAAATAATAATTATCTCAAATTGTCCGATTCGGAAATGCTGATTATTACCCGAGTTCTATTTAATTTATGTTTTTCTATTCAAAACATTTATTTGTGAGATCATATCATGCGAATAAATTTGATATAAAGTTTTGATTCGAAAATCTAAACGTTGGTTAATGCTTTTATTTCATTTGTATTAAAAATAATAACTTATTTTGAGTTGGAGTTGGCCAAAGCTTATTATGAGTTAGATTAATTTAAACTTATTATGAGTTGGATTAACTTATTTTAAGTTGGATTTGGAAGGGGCAAGTAAGTTGGATTTTACTTGCCCCTGCCAAATTTGCATATGAAAGTATAAAAAATTTTCATTGATTTTTCATAATTACAATAAAAAAATACATGAAAAATTATTATTTTAACTTGATAGCTGTTAATAATTTATTTAACCTTTACAATGCCATAAAAAGTTCTTATTAACAAATTTATCATTTAAACATATTGATCATAAGTTATTTGTCGTTTCTGATTATATTTACTCTCTCTTAAAAACTTCAAAATACAAAAATGTTAATAAATAATCTGGGTTATTTATCAATCAAGTGTAGATTATAAATAATCTGAGTTATTAATCAAGTTGATTATTAATTTGAAATAATAATAAGCTTACCATTGAAAAAAGTTTAAAAGTAAAAAAAAAAGTGAAACCTATATTTCGTCAAATTTTCGTCTGAATAAAAACATAGATGTTTCAATTACTTAATTCAATAAGGTTTGCTTTATTGATTCCTATACTTTTATATTATTATTGTTTATAATTTTGAGCAATTGTGACTTTTTACAATTATTAATGAATAGTTATATTTAATATGTTAATTTCTTTCTTTCCCAAGGAAAATATAAGCGTTGAGTAAGTAAATTATATTCTGATATAAAAACAGCCTGTAGGCAGTTTCAGTCAACTGTTTTGTTACATGGTTAGGCTTAAGTTAACGATGATAGGCAATAATAGGTAATCCTAGATGTGGTATAGAACACACAAAGACATACATTCATTTTGTCTAACTATGTTTCGAAAAAGAGGGGGGGGACATCTGTTTTTCTCCGAAATAATTCTCGTTTGCAAAAGAAAATTTGACATTTCATCAATCCGTAATCTAATAGTTAATTAACCACTTCGCATACAATGACGTGTCTGTTTCTCACATCGAATTGCTGGATTTTTATTTTCAAGTCTTCAATTTAGCCACAGAATTAAGTATTTAAATATTAAAAAATCACTATGAAAATCACTATCACTATCTCGAATGCTCCATAAATTATTTTAAAAAATCAAATTAATAATAAATTACCGAAATAGGATGAGTTATCTAATTAGAAAGTTAAATAAATTCGTATGTCAAGTGGTTAAAAGACAATATATATACATAAAAAACGCAAATAAAATTATTTGAAAATTTTGTTTCAATTATATATCTAGCTAGATATTATTACATGTAAGAATATATGCACTTCCTTTTAGCTAAATTCATTGATGTAATAAGAATACAAGCTTTGAGAAAATTTTACTATCATCCATAAGCCCAACCCCGAACTAAATTGACCAAATGGAGTTTTGACACCAATATCCATTCGAAATGTAAAGCGTTTCTCTCTAAAGCACAAGCTCTCTAAAGCAGAGGGAACGGTAATAAATGATTACATCTTAATGAAGAATACATATCTAAAGCTGATAAAAATTTCAAGTGCCTTCGAAATGTTGTAACCTTTAGACTCCTATTAGCTAATCGGTACTTGTCAAGTATTCATCTGTGGTAATCTGCCGGTGAGGTTGCATGTGAAATTTTCATGTTTTATTTAACATGTTGCAGCCTTTCATTGTGTGGGTTCGGTTCCTTCTAATTATTCATATTAAAATGGTGCATAACACAAAATATTACTTTTTTTTAAATTTTTGTTTTAATGTGTAATATTATAGAAATTTGAAATGAATGTGTTATTGGCAAGACATCTCTTTATTTTTTATAATAAAAATACTTTCGTTACTTTATTTTTAATATATTATTAAATTATTAAAAATGAATAATTCCCGTGCCGAATTTTTCGTTATAATAATGGTTAACGATTTTTATTTAACTGAATTCCTGTTATCTGCAATCAAGTGGTAAAATTTTCAATGTAATTTTATATCATCCAGAATAAATAATTTTGGAATTTCCCTTTATTTCTTATATGGTGAATGCCTAATTTTCATAACATACGAAAATTTTCAACGTAATAATATTTTTAATGTATTGTTATATCATTTAGAATGAATAATTTTTGTAATTCCCACTGATTCCTTACATTGAGAATGCCTAATTTTTCATAATTTAAAGAATATTTTTAACGTAGTGCTATTTTCTAAGGTATTATTATATCGTTCAGAATAATTAATTTGGAATTCCCATTGATTCACATTATGGTAAATTCCTAATTTTTCATAATTTACGAAAAATTTTAATGTAATAATATTTTTAATATATTGTTATATCATTCAGAATGAATAATTTTGGTAATTTCCATTGATTCCCTTTATGGTGAATGCATAATTTTTCATAATTTAGAGAAAATCTTTAACGAAGTGGTATTTTTAGTGTATTTTTATATAATTCAGAAAAAATAATTTGGAATTCCCATTGATTCCCTTTATGGTGAATGCCTAATTCTTCAATATAATAAGAGTTCCTATTTAATTGAATTCCTATTGCCCACGATAATTTACTGGAAACTAATATTTTTAAAATTTATTGTTATATCATTCAGAATTAATAATGCTTGAATTCTCCTCGAGTTGAAAGGCTAATTTTCCGATAAAAAAGTAATATAAAAAACAATTTTATAAAATCAATTCCTACCTTGGATACTAGGAAATTTTTTACTTTAGTTACTTTTTATTAAATAATTACAGTTGTTGTTCTCGCGTTCTGCTTTGAAAGGAAGTAGGAGTGCAGTAACTTCTGAGGGAATGGACTTTGAGCACCCGAATAACGATATCCTTTGACTCAGTTCACCAAGCTGTATCATTCTAGACATGAAGAACTTTGCGACCAGATTCGAATTCGCAGCACAAGGGATGCGAATCCAACGCCCTACCAACCAGGCTATCCCGACCTAACAATTATTATAAAGAACTATTATAAAGGAAAGATAGTTAGTTTTTAATTAATTGATAAAAATGAATGAATTAATATTCGAAAAAACTGTATTAACATCAAATGTCATCCACTACAAGTTTTAAAAAATTTACTTGAACTTGATTGGATGAATAAAAGGTATTTTATTAATGATTGAAAATTTGATGTATGTAATATATATATATATAGGGAGAGTGTAAGTTAATAGTAGGAATAGAAAAATGATTAGAAGATTTTATTGAATTTATAATCTGTTATCCGTGATCTAATGGCAAAAACCACATTTTTGTATATGTTATTTTTTTGTGGTTAAGAATGCATTCATTAAAGTTTTTAAAGAATTGTTAATTCGTTCTGAAAGGAATACATGCACTGACATTCTTAAAGCACTGTTAAATCGTTCAGAAGGAATGTATTCTGAAATCCTCTTTGAGCTTCTGTATAGTGAATAACTAATTCTCCGATATAATAATGATTAAGGGCTTCTATTAAATTGCATTCCCATCAGCTGTGATCCAGTGGCGAAACAGCTTCAATTCAGTTAAATGCCATTACATAATCAATCCTTATCATCAAGTAAGGAACAAATCGTAAATTAATTTTAGTTGTAGAGCGATACAGAATCGACGAAAAATTTAAGCAGCAGATGAAGAATTTATTTGGTAGTTTTAAACACAAAGACTTCAAAGGACGGTTTTCTTTATTATCATTTCAGAACATGATGTTGTTTTTGGAATGAGATTTTCGGGGTCAATAAAAATTCGTAAGCAAAATTTTTTATTATAATTATTTGCACGAGCATCTCAAGAAATCAGATCTAAAAAACGCGTTGTCATTGCATTTACAAAAGCTCCGATTAAAAAAAATAAATTAATGACTACAGCAAATAAAAACTAGAAAAATATCATTTTGGGCACTTGATTATACGAAATGAAATAAAAAGAGGAAATGCGATATATTTTTAAACAATCAATGCAAGCCAAATTTTTTTTGGATCGTTTGCGATACTAGAGTGACTCATTCGATAAAACCATTAAAATGAATCAAAATATAATTTAACTTGCACGAGCACGTGGTGTTCGGCCGTTCAAGAAAGGATATTCTGACATGATACATCGAAATATTTAAAGCATATTTCATTTTAATCTTTCGTATTTTTAGTATATCCCAGCTTAGTGTAATACTACAAATCTACTCCTTATAGATCTCTACAGAATTTCACCAGTTTTTACTCTTATAGTTACAAACGAAACTCGTTCAAAATTTAAAAATAATACGAACTTACAAATCAGATAATATGAGTAATTTTGAACGATTTTTTTATGGGAGCTGACTATGCAGTATGAATAGCAAAAATCGTTATGTTGTTGTTTCCTGTAGTACTTGCCTTGAACGAGTTGTCTGAGGTAGTCATTAATAATAGGTCTAATCAGCGTCTCTTGTTTTTGTAGTAGCGCCAACTAGGGCCAAGAGTACGACTTTTGCTACTCATTCATCACATTTGCTTGCCACAGCTCCTTTTTGAAATGGGGGGGGGGCACATACACACACATCACAGATAAAGCACAAAAGAAAAACCACGCCTAAACCGGGGTTCGAAGCCGGTACCCCCAGATCACGGGGAAGACGCGCTCCCCCTATGCCAGAACACCGGTATGAATCATTATTCTAAGAAGGAATTGGCAATATATGACACATTTTAAGTGAAATTAGGATGAACATATATGTATCACTGTGTTACTACTCCAATCCTAAAATTTTCATTCTAATAAAACCATTCTGCTCTATTTTAATTTATTTTTTCTTCTATTACGTGCCGTTTTAAAGCGACACTAGAACTTTTTAAAGGCGGATCTCGTAACTTTGAAGCGTTCTCAGATGACGAGGACTGCTCTTGTCTGGAAACTTCCTCTGCAAATCATTGATTTTTAGTATATCCCAGCTTAGTGTAAGACCGTACTATTCTTCTTAATTTAAGTTTCATAATTAAAACATATGGAATAACGCATTATTAAATTAGAAAAATTGAGATGGTATTAAAATTTGAAAATATATTAAGTGTTCTGATGCTAATATTCAATTCAAGCTAGTATGAATGGGTAACCCTTATCGATATCTTATATCTTTAGTTCTAAGGAAACAAACTGTACATAATTTTAGAGCATTTCTATTGCATATGAGTTGGAATACAAACAATAAAACTTCATTAAATTACAAAATAGTGATAATATTCAATCTCATTATTATTCTATCGCTATTATTTTCTTACCAGTAAATAATATATGAAAAAGATTAAAATAAAATCTGCTATGCATATTTCAATGTATCATGTCAGAACATCATTTCTTGAACGGCCATGCACCACGTTCTCGTGTGAGTTTATTTATTATATTTTTATTCATTTAAATGGTTTCATCGGCTGAGTCACTTTAGTATTATTAACGATCCAAAAAACTTTGTCTCGCATTTATTGTTTTAAAGAAATATGCCATTTCCTATTTATTTCTTTTCATGTATTCACGTGCTGAAAGTGACATTTTTTCTAGGTTTTATTTGCTGTAGCCATTAGCTTATCTTTTTTAAATCGGAGATGTAGTAAATGCGATAGCAACGCGTTATTAAAAGTTGATTTTTTGAGATGCTCGTCCAGATAATAAAATTTCAATTTTTCGCCTACGGATTTTAGTTGACCCCACAAACCTCATTTTCCAAAAAAACATCATGTTCTGACATGATAATAATAAAACTCATTAGCTTGTGCATTTTTATTTAATAAATTATCCAATTATAACTCGATATTTTAAGCTTTTGCCCTAGTAAGTTCACTTTAATACAGTCCCAATGTATTATTTAAGAAATTGTCTAATCGAGCCGAGAAAGAACACGTGTGTGGATACACACATATATTTTTTTTTCTGTCTACTTTTTCGACTAGACATAATCAGATAAAGTATTTAAGTGTCGCTTTCAATAAAAGATATCTTGTGAGTTTCATTCTTTTTTTTAATGACATTTAGATTCGGTTGACTAGCAAAGGAAGGGATTAGCTTTTCGGCGTCTCTAAAACTTTAAAGCAGACCGATTATATATTAAGAAGAAGAAAAAAAAGAGATTAAATCTAAGGAAAACCTCTCAGAATTCATTTCTTTCAAAAGGAATAGTACTCAGACAAATCCGACCGTTTTAATATTCTGTCTGATCCTTTTTATGCAATTGGTTTGTCCTCTCGGCTAAACTAAAATTATAATTATAATGAAAAATTTGCCATCATGAATTTTCCCATGCTCAAATATTCAGATTTTTTCTTATTTGATCATATCGTATCTGATTTCAGAATTAATCAAATTTTGCTGTACGAGATTTGAATAAGGCTATGATATTTATTTTTGTGTGCGTGTGCGGTATGGTATAAGGATTAGAGATTTTCTAGTTTTAAATAAAATTATGTTGTTGTTGTTGTTTCTTATGGTACTTGACATGGACAAACTCGCTGAGGCAGTCAGCGATTTAAGCCTAATAAGCGTCTCTTGTTTTTGTAGTAGCAGCAACTACGACCAAAAGTACAACTTATGCTACTCACTCATCGCATTCGCTTGCACAACCCTTTTCAAAGGGGAGCACATTCACACACCTTACGGATAGAACACAGAAGAACAACCATCCCCGAATTGGGACTCGAAAAATACTGGACCGAAAATGAATATACTTTTTTTAAAATCATCAGTCAGAATAGCTTTATCCTCCCCCGCTCCTATTTTTGCCGTAATAATATCATGATTTCACATTTTCTAATGGGATATCTGAAAAAGATGTGCTTAAAAAAATTCTGGTTAAATTTATTCATTAAATGAAATTCATTTTGGATCAGATATGAATTTCCTCATATATTAATAAGTTTGGGAGTTCAGAAAAATTCCTTTGAATTTTGAAATGCATATTCCATATTTTTAATCATCAGTCAGAATATCTATATCTTCCTCCACCCTTTTTTCTTTTATTTTTTTTCTGACATAATAATATAAAGATTTTTCATTTACAAATGGAATATCTAAAAAAACTATTAAATAAAGGTTAAAATGAAATCTGTTATGCATATTTCATTGTATCATCAGAACATCATTTCTTCAATGGCCAAGCACCATGTGCTCGTACGAGTTAAATTATACTTTTATTCATTTCAATTTTTTCATTGAATGAGTCACTTTAGTATTGCAAACGATCCAAAAAACTTTGTCTCGCATTTATTGTTTTAAAAAATATCCCATTTCCTATTCATTTCATTTCATATAATCACGTGCTGAAAATGACATTTTTCTAGGTTTTATTTGCTGTAGTCATTAACTTATTTCTAAAAAAAATCAGGGCTTTTGTAAATGGTAACGCGTTATTAAAAGCTGATTTTTTGAAATGCTCGTGCAGATAATAATATTTTTATTTTTTGCCTACGGATTTTTGTTGACTCTACAAACCACATTTCCAAATCAACATCATGTTCTGACTTGATAAAAAATCTTAACTACATTCCTTTGTGAAATGAAATTCATTTTTAGTCAGATATGAATTTTCTAATATATTTGTAAATATGTTATCACTGTAAAATTCCTTGTACTTTAAAATGCATATCCCGTTTATTATTATTATTATTATCAATTAGAATATTATTATCCTTTGTTTTTCCGATATTATTTTTTTTTGTCATAATAATATAAAAATTTTATAAGAATAAATGGAATGTCTGAAAAAAAATAGTTATTGAAAAAAATCTAACTATATTCATTCGTTAAATGAAATTTATTTTTAGTCAGATATGAATTTTTCTAATATATTTGTAAATATGTTAGTTCATTAAAATTCCTTGTATTTTAAAATGCATACCTTGTTTATTATTATTATTATTATCAATTAACATATTATTACCCTTTGTTTTTCCGTTATTTCTTGTCATAATAATATAAAAATTTTATAAGAATAAATGGAATGTCCTAAAAAACTAGTAATTAAAAAAAATTCTAACTATGTTTATTCGTTAAATGAAATTCATTTTTAGTGAGATATGAAGTTTTCTAATATATTTGTAAATATGTTAGTTCAGTAAAACTCCTTGTATTTTAAAATGCATACCTTGTTTATTATTATTATTATCAATTAGAATATTATTATCCTTTGTTTTTTCGTTATTATAATTTTTATCATAATAATATAAAAAAATTATAAGAATAAATGGAATGTCCTAAAAAACTAGTAATTAAAAAAATCTAACTATATTCATTCGTTAAATGAAATTTATTTTTAGTCAGATATGAATTTTCTAATATGTTTGTAAATATGTTAGTTCAGTTAAATACCTTGTATTTTAAAATGCATATCCCGTTTATTATTATTATTATTATTATCAATTAGAATATTATTATCCTTTTTTTCAGTTATTTTTTGTCATAATAATATAAAAAAGTTATAAGAATAAATAGAATGTCTGAAAAAACTAGATATTAAATTTTTTTAACTATATTTATTCGTTAAATGAAATTTATTTTTCATAGGATATGAATTTTATTCGTTAATTGTTTATTTATTATTAGTTTTACTCAAAGTCTTTTATATTAAAATCTCTATGTAACCATACTATTTTTCCATGTCCAACCTCTACATATCCCAGTATAATTTGGCCGGCATTTGTACTGACCAGCATGTGCAGGAGGCATTTGTTTCCCCACACCACAGCAAAACAATGCTGCAGCGGTTTGGGTATTGACCACTGGCCAGTCCTCTATTATCAGATTCCTGTGTGCCGACTTCCTTTCTGACCGTTCCCCCTTTGCAAAGCTCTAATGAAGCGTGCTAATGACGGGCGAACGCGTCTGTTGTCATGGTAATCGGCATACCGATTGCTCCCCAATGCTTGACTGATGTCGCCGCTTTTGGTCAGCTACGATTTCGGCCAAAATGAAAGCTGCCTGCTTAGTTTTGGACAGCCACTATTCCTACCCTCATATAAGGATCTGCTATGGAATCGGAAAGTTTCGCTTTGTGGGAGTTCTTGTATTTTGTACAAAGGGATAATAGTAGATAAGTTTGGATTCGGAATTTGTTGCCCATGACATGTTTTGAGATTTGTATTGATAACTCTAGGAAAAATACAAGAATCTTTAGTATCATTTTGAAGGAACATTTTATCATTATCTTTGTATTTATAGATAAATTCTAAAAGAACTTAATGTTATCTTAGCTTTAAAGAAGAAATTAGTCTCCGTTAATATTTATTTCAAATGCGCTCATTAAATTGCTTTATAGTCTAACGACTGGAGATACCATGAGATTATTTCTATTTTAAATATTTTTTTTTTGGGGGGGGGAGAAGATCTTGTTTTTTAATTAAGGGAGAAAATATTGTAATTCCACACACACACACACACAAATCTTCTATTTATTTTTACAAATTTGTTCTTTTTACATTACTCTTGAGTATAAAAAGGAAATGTCCTTTTAATTTATCTAAAACATCTAATGAACTGCATTTTATTTACTCTGTAGCTTCTGCATCAAAATTATAAACGAATTAGTAAATTAGGAAGAATAAAAATTCCTATTTAGGTATTATTGTATTATTGTTGTCCTGTCCAATGGTGTTCAAAGTGCAAAGAATTTAAATTCCTCCAAAAGTATTGGTGATCAGATCCGCTAGTTCTGGAGCCTGGTGACTATAACTTTGGTGGAAAATAATTATTCATATTCCTTGGAAAAATAAAAATTCCCATTTAGTTTTTTGGTATTATTGTATTATTGTTATCGTGTTCAATGGTGTTCAAAGTGCAGAGAATTTAAATTCCTCCAAAAAGTCTTAGTGATCAGATCCGCTAGCTCTGGAGCCTGGTGGCTGTAACCTTGGTGGAAAATAATTATTCCTAT
>JAOUZG010007398.1:3857087-3869383 GCA_026289955.1 Argiope argentata | reverse complement strand
ATATATATATAATAGAGGGATAGAAACAAAGAAGCCTCGTGATTGTTTCAAACGGGGGGTTTAAGCTGGTTAATGACTTAAATTAATTAACACAAATAAAGACTTAAAAATAATTATGATCTCATGTGATAACTTGAAATTTGCGATCTTAGATTTCATTCAAAAAATGTTTTTAATAATATTCTGAAAATGATTAACTTTAAAAACTAAACAAGTTTAAAAATTTTAAATCCTAAAAATTAAACATGGCGGTCAGAACTCACAATAATAAAAAGACGAAAAAGTAAATAAATAAATAAACTGAAAGTACATCAGTAGATAAGACTTCACTGCATAAAGCTCATTATACTTTTGCCATTATAAAAATAAGATGTCTCATGATCAACGAACCGAAAGATTCAAACAAATTTCTCCAAGAGAAAAAAAAACACGTCTGAATTTCTTCTATTTCTTTTTAATAATATTGGAAAAACCACACAATAAAATAAAAAAACCCAGCCAAATAAAAAAAGGAAGTAATAATGAAGAAATATATATGAAAATTCGTAGAACACAGAATCAAACAAGGGATATAACAATAACAATAAAAAAAAATCCCCCATATTCATTTCTTTGCAACCTGTAATCTTTTCGTGGGCATTAATGACTACTTGATGCAGGAATTAAATATACTTTTACTGCTTTTTTTTTCGTGAGTGTACACACGTACACACACATTCACGTACAAGCGTGTACTCACATCGTGGGAGTGATTTCCAAATGAACATATCGTCACTGAAAATATGGCTGTCGAATTGCAAGTTTTGCCACGGGTCAGCTCACAGAGGTCGACCCTTTTTTAACCAATCAGAAGACGGTGCATTTTCTCAGATTTGGCTTAAAAAGATAAATGTCAGGGTGGGGGAGGGGGAGGAAGAAAAGGGAGGGTGACATGTAACGAAAAATGGACTTTTTTTGAAGGTCGCACGAATGAGGCGACTGTTGACTTTTTCGCTTCTGTTGAAACAAAGGACTGTCCAAAGCAAACGATTTTAATTTGATGGGGAGAGTTGAGTGTCCTTCCAACGAACACGGTGATGGCGTGAGAGTAGGTGTGTGGTGTTTCCATTAAAATAGAAACACCCCGCGAACAATAGTGTACGTTCTAGTATTTTTAATTCCATTTCTTGATATTTTTGATAAAGTAATAGAAATGGGGTTACTGTTTGTTATTTTGATTATTTGTTCCTAGAAAATAATTTCTGAAGATGATAGTTATTAATAAATAATTTTTTTAATAATAAATAAATTAAAAACCGAAATGAATTTTGTAATTTCACTTTTAAGAGAGATTTAAATGCTATTTTCTGTTTAAAAATGATTAAAGAAAACAGAACGGTATACAAGAGGTATAGAAAAAATTATATATAAACTGGTTTGATTTTAATAAGAAAATAATTAGACTTTAGCATCTTGATCTCTTTTTGAAATCGACAAATGAATTATCAGTTTTTTCGTATTTTAAATGCAATTTAGAAATTTGAAACGAATAAAATAAAATAAAATATATGATTACTATTTTATAAAAATATCTGGCAAATTAATTTAAAAAATATAAATACGTTAAGAAAACTGATCTGAAACGATTAAGATATTGATAACAAATTTTGATTAACTTTTTTGATTATCAACTTCATTATATTTTTATAATATTATTCAGCTGCATTATATTAATCAATTTTATTACATTTTGAAAATTTACGAGTAGCATATATTGCTATAATCATTAATAATGTATATATTTAATTATTTTCACTATAATTTTTGCTTTCAGCATTCAAACTTTAATTTCAAAAAGGATTAATAAACAATTAAAAGGGAGCATTTATTAATACTAACTGGATAGAAAGAAGTAAACAAGTTAACTAATAAATAAATTAATGAATAGATTAAAATTCGTAAATTCGTAAAATTCGTAATGTACGATTTTTCTTATGTAAAAACTGTCTTTATACAATCTTTTTAATTTTTTTAAATTAAAAATTTGTTTTCACTCAAATTGTATAAAGTTAAAAAAAACGAAACAAACGAACAAAAAAATGTTTTTAGAAAAATGCTTTGTAGTTACTTGGTTGATACAATAGACGATAGTTTGGTTATTTATAAATAGGTTTACCTTGTTCATAATCTTACTTTCCGTTTTTCTTTGTTTACAGATTTCTTCCATTATTTTTTCTATCGCTTTAAAATATCAAGTAATATGCATGATTCATAATAATGCACTGCTCTTCATAAGTAATTACATATAATTTTATTGTTAAGATATACCCTGCATATTAATTAGTTGTCTCGCTTTATTTTCAGTCTAATTATATCCATGTAATTTTTATTAATCACCTGTTTAAATATCTTTTTTTCTGTCACGGGAATCCACTAACTGATATCTAAAATTTCAAAAATATATAGCGCAATGATATTTTTTTAGAAATTATTAGTTCTTACTTCGTTGATATGAATTCACTAATCTAAAAATAGATTTTTAGTCTTTACAGACTTTATACTTTCACTCATTATTGATTTCCAGCCCTTATTTTCTAGCGTGTGCATAAACCATATATATTTCTTAAATTTCATAATAATACTTATTATAATAATCCTTCATACAGTTAAAAACGAAAATTGGATTTTATAAATTCTTTGATGGTATAATATTCTTTCGTATACTAATTTAAAAATTAGCTTGCATTATTTATAATCTAACTATACCCATTCCATTTTCCATTGATTATCAGATTTATTTTTTTCCTGTCACAAAAATTCACTAACTACTATTTAACATTTCATAATCAAACACGTCATATCAGTTTTTCAAAAGAAATCGATAGTTTTTATGAATATGATTTATAGCATTCCTTTATTATCCGCAATTAATCCTGCAGGACTTTCTCTATCTCTCCTTAACTATCAGCTTTATCCCCTTTCTTTCTTGCTACGGCAATTAATATTTCATAGTTAAGTTTCATGATAATACATATAGATATTATACATGGCATTCTATCGTATTTGAACATACAAATAGAAGTGCATTGCTTACTATATTTATTCTATCTCTCCCTAGCTTCCAGTTTTAGCCCGTTTTATTTATTCTGCTATTAAACTCACCAATTAATGTCTCAAAGTTAAATTTTCTAACAATAAACATAATAATATATATAAACATGATATTCTTCCATATCTTAATCTACAAATAGACTTGCACTGCTTCTAAATCTATTCTACTCACCTTGGCTTTCAGTTTTAGTCCATTTTGTCCTGTAATTAAACACACCAATAAATATTTCAAAGTTAAGTTCCATAATAATACATATAAATTGGTTATGTCACATTCTTTCATATCTTAATCTGCAAATAGACTTGCACTACTTCTAAATCTATTCTATCTCTCCCTCTTGTTCCTCTCCCCCTTTTTTTTTCTTGTCATTAAACACACCAATTAATATCTCAAAGTTAAGTTTCATAATAATACATATAAATTGGTTACGTCACATTCTTTCATATCTTAATCTGCAAATAGACTTGCACTACTTCTAAATTTATTCTATCTCTCCTTACTTTTTCTCACCCCCTTTTTTTCTTTCCTGTCATTAAACACAACAATTAATATCTCAAGGTTAAGTTTCACATTAATACACATAATAAAACATATAAATATGATATGTGACATTCTTTCATATCTGAATTTGCAAATAGACTTACGCTGCTTACTATATTAATTCTATCTTTCCTTGGTTATATGTTTCGCCCCCTTTATTTCCTGCCACATAAACGTATCAACTCATATCTCATAGCTAAGTTTCATAATAATACATATAAATATGGTTTATGGCATTCTTTCATTTCTTAATCTACAAATAGACTTGCACTGTTTATTACATGTATTCTATCTCCTTTGATTATAAGTTTAATCCTTATTTTTGTCTCATAAACACACCTATTAATGTCGCATATTTATACTTCATATCCATAATAAAATATATAATACATATAGATATGACTCATATCTTAATCTATAAATAGACTTGAATTGCTTACTATATCTATTCTATCTTGTTCTTTTCTTTTCTGTCACATAAATCCTACCAATTAAAATCTCAAAGTCAAGTTTCATAATAATACACATAACAGCAGTTTTTCAGAATTAAATTGTTAGTCTTTATGAATATTTTGTTAGCATTATCTTGGATACTGAACCTCATTTATATTTGTAATTTTTACAATCTTTTAATGCCAATTCCATCTTTGTTTATGAAATCCATTTCCTTCTATTTCCTGAAGCCTAAATTCACCAACTAATATCTCTAAAATTCCATTCACAACACAGCATCGCCTTTTCACAACGAATTGTTACCAATCGTGCTCATTATTGATTAGTTTCGTACCATTTTTCCTACGCACTCGCATCCTTTATACAATCTTTCCACTCTCTCATTTATTTTTTTCCACTGCAGACCTTACTATAATACATTTTCCGCTTAACAACTAAAAGGAAAGAAAAACCCACGGGAATTAGGGGGGAGGGCAGCAACAAAAAAGCAAAATAATAATAAAAGAACACCACTCCAAAACAAACGCATTTCATACGTGTAATCGTACAAAGTATAAACGTAATTAACGGCGACGACTGAGGAAAGATTAGTTGTTTCTCGGCTGCTAAAGAGAGAGAAAAATGTATTTCTCCCTTTTCCATCCTGGGTCTAGGAAAGTTATAGTAGTAAATATATCTGGTCAGCTAGCTTGATAACTGGCCCTCTGCGTTTGTGGAATTATTAAAGACTGACCGCTTTGTTCCTCTGCCACTACTCCCACTCCTCCAGAGATTGGAGGGGGGATGCTCAGAGGGGGTCGGTAGAGGACTTTCTCGGTTCGCTGATATGATTTAGTCGCAGATTGTTTTGTTCCTGAGAATTTACGAATCTGGAGACCAAATAAAGGGGGACGACCATAAATTGCGATTAGATGATTTATGCTGATTTAGTTTATGATCTATTTGTTTCTGGTGGAGAGAAGGAAATGGCATTATTCAATGTGTATTTATTTTTTCCCAGTTCATGAAACAAGATCAATGCGAAGCAGTTAGTATCACACTTCTATTATATTAAGAATAAAATAAAAATAAATAAATAAATAAAAAAGAGTATGGTTTAATCGTTAATACCCTGCAATATTGAGACTAAATGATACATTTTCTGTAATCTTTATTTTCAAAGTATCTGACGTACTTAATATAATAGATTTATTTTCAAATTTATAATCCTTTATATAGATATTGCGTAAATAAATGAAAAGAGAGTTGATAAATAAAAAAATCAATACCAATTTGTTTCACTTAGAATATTAGTAAATTTTTCGTATGGATTGATATAATTCGTATAAATTATTATAAAAGATATCTGATAAATAAATTAAAATTGATACCAATTTATTTTACTTAGAATATCTGGGAATTTTTAGTATGGATTGGTAATCATTTGTATAAATTATTATAAAAGATATTTTATAAATAAATTAAAATCCATACCAATTCGTTTTATTTAGAATATTAGGGGATTTTACTTATGAATTGATAATCATTTGTATAAATTATTATAAAAGATAATTTTTAAATAAACTAAAATCCATACCAAATTGTTTCACTTAGAATATTAGGAAATTTTTCGTATGGGTTAATAATCATTTGTATAAATTATTATTTAAGATACTTGATAAATAAATTAAAATTAATACCTATTTGTTTTATTTAGAATATTAAATATCTTCACTGATGGATTGATAAGCATTTGTATAAATTACTATAAAAAGTTAATTTTGCTATTCCCCAATATAAATTATTTTTTGCTTATTTCCCCAAATTGATATAATCATTCTTGATAACTTGGAAAATCAAACCAATTAAAAAATAATGCTTTGCTTTACATTGAACTTCTAACACTCTTTTACATACAATGATATTCATTATGAATCGTTTGTTTGAATCAATATAAAAGTTTAACAATTATATGTTACTATCTGCACAATAGCTTTTCGTCGTTTCCTATCAATGGATCTAGATAATTCAGTAATCAATGGAATAATTTAATATGAAGTCCTTTTTCAGTTTTGGGGACCAGTACAGTGGTAATTGATGTTTTTGTCTTGTATAAAACTTAGGATCGGAGCTTCCTTAAATTACAGTCCTCGGGTATTTTGTAGTTCTCTAACATCGTCATCTACAAGCATTGTCAAATTTGCTGAAAGAACATTACTAGTAATGCAAATGAACCCAATTTAAGATAATTAAAGAGTAAATTTTTGCATTTTAATGATCAAAATGTCATGAATAAATATTAAAATACTTACTTGAGTAATTAGCTGACTTGAAAGCTGGTCAAAATTTAATTATTTTACTATTTTACCTAATTACAAGAATGAGCGTCTTTTTTATCTCGGGAACTGCCATTGATGGCTTACTCCATGTTTATCCATATTAGTATTGCATATTTGAAAAAAGAACATTGCAAATAATACAAATGAATCGAATTTGAACTAAATAAAGGGCAGATTTCACATTTTAATGTTCGAATTTTCACGAATAAGTATTAAAACACTTACCTGAATAATTAGCTGTCCTGAACCCTGGTAAAAACTAAATTTTTTCACTATTTTAACAACTCCAAAAATGAGTGCCATTTTATCTTCGGAAGTACCATTGAAAGTTTATTCCATGTTTAACAGTTCTAGAAATTCATTCCATACTTAAATACATTTTTGTATACTGGTAAAATTATCACAAACAGATAAAAAGGCGATTGACTTTGTAATAAACTATGCAAAAATACTCCATTTATTCGCTAGAAAATCTATTTTTTACCAGCACGGTCCCCTGGACTTTGGTCAAGTCGGAACTAACTTCGAAAATACTGCTTCATATAACGCTAAAATATATTTAACATACGAGATATAAATCATATACTCATGGCGCCACCTAGTGGAGGTGTTAAGCACTAGTCTCAGATGCCTTCCTATAACGAAACAATTAAACACGGAAAAATTTTATACACTTTTATTTAAAAATATTTCTACATAGTTAAATTTCATTACTATATGGTGGCTGTCTTTTATACTAACTTTTTTTGCGCGTTGAAAATTGAAGAAATCTAATGTTTTAAAGCAAAATAATTTAAGAAACCATCTATATCTATTATCTTCCCTAAAAAGTGTAGAAACTAAGAGAAAAATGTTTTTACTAATAAAGTATAGAGTTTTATTACATTTCACGAAATATAATCGTATTAAAAATTTTATTTTTAAAGAGTGCCGGTCAAAAAAAAAGTATTTGAGATTAAAAAGAAATGAAAAACTCCGAATTTCTTTTGAAATTTTTTTCGAAAATTTTTCTTTACGGAGACTTATTTTTGCTGTAGAGAACAAGTGGAACAAGATAGAATTTACAATTAACGTCCCTCTTTTTCCGTAATAGAACTTTAAAGAATTTTCGAAAGAGAATGGGAGAAAAAAAATTATTCCTCCGATTGTAAAAGTTACGCATTAATGTTCGTGTACAACAATAATAATAATAAAAAAAGACACTCAAGTTTATAATAGGATCTCTTTCAAAATGAAATTCCTTGAGACACATAGCTTATTAAAATTACGAAAAACTGCTTTTTACAATTTATCTTTGCTTTATTTTTTTTTTTCAATTTAATTCGATTTGGAAGAGAAAGAATCATATTTTCACTTCTGTTTCTAAGATGGATCTGATCTAACAAGAAAAGAGGCGTGGGACCCGTAGCCAACAGAAATGATGATATTAATAAAAGTAAGGTGTCACGTGGGCCTGTTCATCCAATTAAAGAAGTCAAAAGAAATTTGCATGTGCGCCGAGTACCTGCAACTGTTTTTTTGCAGGAGCTGTGAAAAGTCGAAAGGAAACCTTATAATCAAGCATGGGAGTTAGAGGAATAGTGGTGCAAGAATCAAATCAGATGACAATTGTTGAAATGTATTTAATTAAAAAAATTGAACATCGTTTACCTATCTGTAGTTGATTGAAATGAAATATATATTCACTTTTATAATTAAATACAGTCTCTTTCCCTCTCTCTTTTTAAAATAAAATTCTGAAAATGCAATTTTTAATGAAAAGAGAGACGATTATATTAAATTACCACTTACTATTAATTTTTATTTAAATATTATAAATATAAAATTATCTGTGATATTAAGAAATCTAAATATTCAGTTTCAAAGAATAATTAAAGTATTCAATTGTATTATACTAGATGCAATTAACTTTTAAAATTACGAAATCAAGAGAGGAAATATAAGCTATTTTGGGTTAGATTTTGGTTTCTTTTAATAGAATTATTAGGAAAAAAGCCTTTTTATTTTTACAATGAAAAGAAATGACTAAGGTGACATTTGTATCTAGATCAAATTTACTTTTTATATTACTAATCAATCAATCAATATTAAACTCACGGAGTTTTCTAATATATTCAAATCAATGATAAATAATTATTAAAAAAACAAATCGTGTAAAAACAATAAAATTTTGAATATAAGTAAATTAAAGAATTGTAAACTTTCGAGACTGGTAGAAAAAGAATATCTTAAAGCAGCATCTGAAAAGGATTTTGTGATAGTCAAAAACAATTCACTATTACAAGAAAAAGAAATGTTTTTATGCTTTTAAAGATCTTAAATTTTAAATAATCAATTATTTAGCAGTTTTAAGGAAAAACATAGTTTATTGTAAGTCATATTAATGCTAATACATATATATTATAATGAAAACTTTTCTGAATTAAATCAGAGCCAAGCAACAAAGAAATTTTTTTAATAACATTGTTTTGATTGTTTTACGTTGAAGAAGCATGATTTATTTAAATTGTTAACTTTTGTAAAATCTATATATATTTTTCTTTTTTAAAAAACTTTTATATGAGTGCCGGTTCTTTTATTTTGTCAAAAAAAGAAAGAAAAAAAAAAGAAACGAGGAAAGCAAATAAGAGGGTTTTATTTGTATGAGTTTTGAATTTTTTTGACTCTAATTAAAGTCTTTAAAAATGTACTCCGTTGTGCTAATGTTTTCTCATCCGAATTAAAACCAAGGCTTCTTGAAGTGAAGACAGAATTTGGAAATAGAGATGCACGGAAATTTCCAAAATTTCTTTAGTCTGGGCAAGGGAAAAAAATCTTTAATGTGAGAAAGCAAAAAATTGTTTGAAAAAAATAATTTTCTTTAAAAAAAAATCTGATAAAATGTTTCAATTTTTATTTCATTTTATTTATCTAAAATAAATGTCTAGTTCTGAAATTTAATTTTCCAATATTTAAGAAAAGTTAGAAAATGTTTAAATATTGCATCGTGAAAGCGAAATTTCTTTTAGAATTCTTATCATTTTTTAAACATAAATTTAGCAGAATTATAACAAAAATAGCTGATTATCCAGAAAAGAGATAATTGCATAATTAACTGCAACAAAATAAGGATAATTAAATGACCAGTAATATGAGACATGTATTATTGTGTAATTAATTACAAGTTAATAATTATTGACTAGTAGTAAATTTTTATCTCCATTAGCATGTTTAATGACATATTTGAGTTCGTAAATTAATTGAAGGTAGTATATGCAATCGAAAATAAGTGCCATTTTATAGATATCACCTTTTTTAAAATTCTAAATATTTATAATTTGTTATAACAATTTTGAAACAATTCCATTTTTATGCAGCTGAATTGTACAATGAATCAATTAGTTTTGATGAGGGAAAAGAACAACAGGCGTAGAATTTGTTTTAAATGTTTCGGAAAAAACAGCTGTTTGCTAAAATGTGTATTTTGAGTCTGTTCTAAAAAATAAATAATCGCGAGCAAACGATACATGTTAAATTCTGAGTAATTTAACAACATCTGTCTGTAAAACTCTTCAGCTGTTTGGAAATAAATTGATGATGGCTTAACTCAGATTTCAACTACTTCTCATTTTCCAATCACAGATACAAAGATAGTCGCCAATAAATTTGCTAGATCGACGAATAACACGAAATACGCTTTACAAAATCTCCTTTACATCAACGGCAATTTTCAAATTTCAGTAATTGACTATATTTTTAATCAACTAATTAATTTTTTTTAGATTCAAAAGATTAAGATTCCAATTTTAAATTAGTTCAATGAATTAAAGTAATAAGACATTTTGGAGAAAAAATTGATTTACGAAGAGAACATCTTCAGTGACTTAGAACATTTTTCTTCGCATAGACGATTGCGCTTGTGCTGTTCGAAAATTTAATTATATAAGATGTGGAGAAGAAACTGAATCGCTAAAGCAATATCTTGTTCTTCGTCTTAATTTTATTCCTTTCATTTCTTTTGTGCAATTCCGGAGCGTCATCGTTTAGTTTCGGAGCTGTTGCCAACTAATTTAAAATTTTTAGCGTAATTTCGGTGTTTGGCATTTGTAAGAATTTCTTTTTTTCTATCCTGCTGCATAAAATAAGAAAATAGTTTTGTACATTTGTTCGTTTTGATAACACGATGCCGACTCATATTTGTGCCATTTTTTTTTCCATCCTGACGCGAAATATTTTTTTATCGTCCCCTCACGGTTGTTCTTTTATGATTATTATTTGCCTTTGTTTTGGGGTTGTTTATGTTGGATGGGTACATTTTTTTTAAACATGTACTTTAAAAAAAAATCATGTCTAGAGTTTATTTTACCCGAACTGATTGCTGAGTGGCGGAGTAGCATTTCGCTTCGTTCTGCTTGTTTATTTCGTTTATTTAATAGAACATCTTACTACATTCTTTGAAAAAAAAAAAAAGAAGAAAATATGCAGACGTGTGCTACGCGCGATTGTTATACATTTAAAATTGTACATTTAACGTGTCTTTGTAATGAATTTTTGTTGAGTAAATGTAAATTCGGAATTAATTTTCATTAAATGATGAACATAGAACGATTTTATAAACATATTTTCTAGAACAATTTTTAATCTTAAGGACGTAAAGTAAATGCAATAAACTTTGAAAAATATCGCCAATCCGATATTATTCGCTTATATAAGGTACAATCATCCAAACCGATTAACTATATTTATATATAACCAACATTCTAAACTATTAACGTAATTTAACTATAATTATATTTAAGATTATATTTGTTAACATAATGCATGTAACACCATAAATTACACAAATAGATTAAACGTTTTACTATGCCTCTAACAGCGAATAGGTTAAATAAAGTTATGGAATATGCGAAACTTTTCAGAAAATCTAGCCATTTAAGAAAGCTTTAGCTGAAATACGTCCTGTTAATAGGCTTATCTATGATTCCAATAGATACTTTGCGATTCTGATGAAATCAAGATATAATGGCTATATCCAACAGCACCAATCAAAATCATTACGAGCCATTCTTTCGGAAACAATTAAATACGATTGCACCAATGAAATACGAGTCATTCTTTTCGGAATGTGAGAAACTCGATCTTTTCAGAAAAATTCTATGAATTTAAAAACGCTTCGACAGAATCCATCAGAATTGCAGAGTATCTTTTGGAAGCATAAATAAGCCTTCTAATAGGAAGTATATCCTATTTATGCTTCTAAAAGATATTCTGCAATTCTGATGGATTGAAATTATTCATGATGGCTTTATTCAACAGTACCAATCATAATCCATATAGCAGTAGAGTGAAATCGAACCACGTAACTGTACTTTGTGCTAAGAAGATGTGTTTGTATATGATTGGTGGATATATGGTCAAAGGTATGGGATTGGTGGCTATCTTAGCCCTCCCTCACTCATAAGAAATGGTGGTGTGGTGACGTTTAAAACAAGTTTTGTTACAATTTAATGCTCTTCTTAAACTTCCAATCGGGAATTATGAAAGAAACTTACTATGGGACACTATAGTAGGTTACCAATCAAATTATTAACGGGCTAATATTTTTACAATTTATTGTTCCTGATAAATTACCACTAATGGATTATAGAAGAAACTGATTATGAGACATTTTAATAGGTTACCAATGAAATTATTAGTGAACTAACTTTTTTCCAATTCATTGCTCTCGTTAAATTACCATTAATGGATTATAAAAGAAACTAGTTGTGAGATTCTATAAAATATTAACAATGAAATTAATAATGGGTGATTTTGTTACAGTTCGTTGTTCTTGTTAAATTACCAATCATGGATTATAAAAGAAACTGATTGTGAGACAATATAAGAGGTTATAAGAGTAATAATGGGTTGATTTT
>JAOUZG010007398.1:3818243-3843325 GCA_026289955.1 Argiope argentata | reverse complement strand
TACATACAAATGAATATACAAATGGCATATACTTATATTCATTTGTATATACAAATGAATATACAAATGGTAGAAATATTTATGAAAAGATTTATCTTATATATAATTGTATGGAGAGTTCTCTGACGATGTTTCATAATTTTCTTTCCAGGAGCGCTTCATGGCGGCGGCATGATGTATGACTCGAACATGTACAGCAGTCCCCTCTCCCTCCTGCAGCTCCCTGCCTCTGCACTCCCCGAGGTGACAGGCCGCTTAACACAACCTGGCAACTCCGTGGCGCGGTTCTCACAGGATGGCAAGTCACTGTCAGATCTCAGATCTTTGGTACCTGAAGCCGATTTCAGGCAGGCCTCCGAAGTGACCGTCGACGTTGGTTTCGTCTGCAAGAAGTGCCACATGGTGTACCCAGCCGAGGTGCTCTGTCTCAACCACCAGCGAGCTTCATGCTTCCAGAACAAACCAGTGTCTGAAATCAAGGCCACCCTCAAACTGGTGCAGTGCCATGTAGAGTGCCGGGCATGTAGAGAACGCTTCACGACCATCATTGATTTCAAATTTCACTGTGACATGGACAGACACATTAAACGTGTTCAGAAAATACAGCGTGAGGCCACGGCAGCCGCCGTGACTTCGGCCGCCAATCACTTTACCAACCAGATGGCGTTAGGGCCCGTCACCAACCCTCCCCTCAACAGCAATACATTTGCCAACGATGGCAACGCTTCAGCTGCTGGATTGTTGGGCAGGAACGGGATGGTGCCTGACATGGCCCAGCTCTTCTTCTCTGGGATGGGCATGGACTCGATCCGGTTGGGAATGGGGTTGGATCCCGAGTCGAACGACACCAAGAGCAAAACACAACAGGCCGTGGGCTGCGGCGTAGATACAGGAGTGTCAATTTCCTAGGCCTAAAAGGCAGCCGAAAGGCTCTAAAAATCGAATTAATTAAAAAGAAATGTTAATAAATAATAAATAAGTGGTCTTTCATACGATGAAGCTTAGTCCATGAGTCGCCCTCTGGTGACTTTTTTCTAAACCATCTAAAAGAATCGCTAATCGGTGAATCGGTTGTTGTTTTTATTCAGTGGCAATAATGAACTTAATGACAGATAAGCTGTGGTACTTTAATCTATGTACGGAATCCGATTTTGCATGAAAAAGAAACACAATTTTTGTATGGATATTATAACTGCCATTAAAAAGACAATTACGATTTTCATATTTAAATCGGGTTTGAAAGCTTTTGTCTATTTTAATTCAATTTTTTTAATTATATTATATGATTTCCAATTGATATATCGGAACGAATTTCGGAAATTCTGCTGTATTTGCAAAGGTGCAGAGCTAAACAGGCAATCACCATGTACATGTTTTTGCAGTGTTTTTGGAACTTGTTTGAACGTTAATGCGTCAGTAGAGTTTATAAAGAATGATTTCTTCTTTACAAATCATTGTTCACGAATCCATTGCTTTATTTTTGAGCAAATATTAATTTTTTTTTGCTGTTGGAAAAAAAATTGAATTTAGTTTTTGTTCGAAAGAACACAACTGTACATGACGAGAGTAACACAGCGCTAACTATTACAAAGAAGAGTAGTATACGACAGTTTAGAATAGTCAAAGAGGTGGATAACAGACACAACGGTCGCCTCTTTTATTACAAAAAAAAAAGTAAATGGGGATAGCATGATCGCTTCCCATCCCAACGCTCATTGTCATAAATACGTATGTAGTAAGAATTAAGGAATAAATACGAATAATAATAATAATAATAAAAATGAATACGACTTTTTGTAGCCTAGATTTTAACTAAATGTTTGCGAGTTGCTATTTTGTGTAACATCAGTTTCCCAGACTAAATAAAGTGATGAAACAATTATGCCATCTTTGTCCATCGGGTGATGTTAGGAAGGTCGTGATACTGAAACAGTCTGCAGTTGAACAATGGAATCTGCAAAATGGTCTAAGTACAATCATTTCATTATGGGAACTGCACTCAGCTAACACCCACATTAATTTTAGAAGGACATGTTGTAACATGTGAGGCTAATGTTTTTCCTTTTTGTACATAGACGTGCCTGGCATTATTATATAAAAAAAAGGGTAAGGATTTAGTCAGCCGAGCCAAGCTCTTAAATGAAAACTTTCTAAGGTGTGGACAAGCCTTACCCCACACTGCGCGGCCTTTTCTTTATCATTTAGAAGTTGTTATCAATGCTATCAAACTATATATATAAAAAAATGATGTTCCTAAGCAGTTTTATCACAGCTTCTGTCAAAGTTCCTGAATTTTTTCTACATCGAAAAAATTAAAAAAAAAATGATAATATGGACGATAAAATGTTTTTTAAATCGATTGTCCATGTTGTGAATGTATAAATATCAGTTGAAATTTTAAAATAAAATGTTTCAATACCTTTATTACGTAAGGTTGAAGGAACGAATTAGGCAACGCTTTAGGCCTTTCAGTTTCGTTTATTTAGATGAAAATAAATGTGAAACAAAAATAAATAATATGAAAGATGATTTAAGTGATTTTATAAAGGGATTTTCTAAAGGCAAGTATGGTTTTCAATCCTTTAGCCCACTGCCAAAAAAGTGTGATTTGCTGCTTCTGAGTCGTTTCTAAGGGTTTATTTACTGCTGATTTTTTTTTCGTGAAAATTTTTATTTATTTTCTTTAATGATACAATTTGTGTTTCCGTTTTATTAATTATTAACAATATAGTAAAGAGTAGAAAAATAAAATTATCATTAGAAATTTCCTAAATTGTTTTTTTACAAGAAAAAAAAAGAGTGTTAACAAAATTATTTTTCCAGCAAATTTTTATGAAAAAAATTTTAATCTGAAAATTTTTAAATTATTTTTTTATTATTATTTCATCTATTCTGGAACAATAGAAAAGCAAATATGAAAATTAAATATTAAAAATTTGCTCAAATAAAAAACAATAAAAAATTGTATATCGATAGAAATGTTTTATTAAACATTGACAAAAAATCAAATAAATAATTTTTTTTAATTTTAAAAAATTGCTTTAAATTTAAATTTTTTTTGGAAAATAAAAAAAAATTTGGAATTAAAAAAAATTTTTAAGAAAATTTTTGTTTTTATTTATATTAGAATAAAATTACATTTATGGAATAAGAAAGCTCTCTAAAAACTTTCTAATGAGGAAGCACTGTATCAGTTTATTTTGGGATTTCCTGCCTGATTTCTTTCCAGTCAGCTAAGCGTTGCCTATTATACTTGTTCTCAATTGAAAATCTGTTTATTGACGTGCAAAGCTTGAGCTTTGGATGGTCAACATCTCTGTACCTCTCTCAGGGGGGTGCAGAGATTTACAGTTCCTATGCTTCGAGGGGGGAGGTTACACCCTCTCAAGCACTTACTCTTCGACGCCATCATAAATTACATACACACAACACATAGAAACGTATTATTTATTTATTATTTTTATTTATAGAAATATGCATTTCATGAAACATATACAGTATTATTGCTTTCGAATGCAACCAGGCTTTCAAATGATTTAAAAGAAACTATTTTCGAATATTAAAAAAAAGAAAGCAAATTTTTATAAAATTTTATTTGGTTATATGAAAAGAAAAATTGATAATAATATTATAGAAATTTTTCTTATTATTTTGATGGACTATTGATCTTTTTAAACGAAATTTTTTATTAAATTGAGTTTAAATTTTTAATTTTTTGGGGGATTTTATTTTTTATTAAGTAAATTTGAAATTTCGTTTTGGCATGACATATACTGTAGAGAAAAACTATTTTCGAAATTTTTTTGTTTGAAAATTGTTCCATCAAAAAGTTTTATGTTTTTTGTACAAAAGTGAATGATGAATTAATCAAAATTCTAAAAGCACATTAGATTTTACTGCTTCTGCAAAGATTATGTAAATTAAAATTTTTTATAAAGTTTTATTTGGCAATGTAAAGTTTAAAAATGATAATATTAATACAGAAATTTTATGTATTATTTGGACGGATTATTGATCTTTTTTTAAAAAGAAATAACCCATTTAATAGAATTAAAAAAATTTCTATTAATTTTCTGTTAATTAAATAGAATTAAAAAAATTTCTATTAATTTTCTTTTAATTAAATAGAATAAAAAATTATCTTTTTAGTAATTTAATTTTTATTAAGTAAATTTGAAATTTAATTCATTTTTAATATGACATATACTGTTGAAAAAGCACAATTTTTATAAGTTTTTGTTTGAAAATTGTGTTTTATATGTTTTTTACAAAAAGGAATGAGAAATCATTTGGTGTTCCAAAAGCTCATGAGACTTTCTGCTCATGTTTCAATCCGAATTACTCACATGTTGTAATTTGTGAATTGTCTTCGAATTCATGAAAACGGATGCATTTGAAGGTTTAAGAATACTGGTCGATAATTTTTTTATATAATTTTTGATATATTGTTTCTTATTATAAGTTATTATATATTATTTTATTTTTATAGATTATATTATTTATTTATTTGACAAGCTTAAAAAATAACAGTTTCAGAATAAAAAAGTGATTTCTGATCGATCTGGGTCCTAAAAATATTTGAACATTTAGCTGACTTGCAATAATAATAAAATAAAATAAATTAAATTAAAAAAGTTTGAAATTAAAATGCTTATTAGCTTAATTTGGGAGAATTAAAAAAAATAATTTAAAAGTGGCGTAACTACTAAGAGTTTTTTTGTTGAATAATATTTTTTTTGATTATTCAATAAATATCAAGATACCAAATGCTATAATCTCAATAAATAAATAAATAAATAAAAAAGGTTGCAAGTCATGGTTTAATAGAAATTCAAGAAATATGTCTTTATAAATTTAAATGAATATTACTTCAAATAAGTTTAATAGTTATATTTTCGTCAAATAATTTATAAAAAATTCAAAATTCATTGATTTTATTTTAATTAGATTTAAAGAAATTAGCATGGAATTAAAAATTGATGTAAAAAGGAAAAAATTTAACTAAAAAAAAGGGGAGAAAAAAAAAGAAAACAACATTTTTCTCTGTCATTTGCTTTCATGTTCAGCAATCGTTCAAATAGGTCATACGATGCTTATATATTTTTTTTTTGTTTATTTTCCTTCTCGTTACTTTCGGATCTGGTAATCTTTTTTATTTTCCAATTTTTATTTTTAATTTAATTTCTTTTATTTATTTATTATTATTATTTTTTGCAGACACACATCCCACTCACAGAACAAACACAAACACACACAAACAAACAGAAAACAAAAAAATTGTACAGTAGTCCTTTCCTACATTTGTGTTCGACCCCTCTTTCATCACATACACAAACAACCTCATTGGCTCGCTCTCTAATGTTGTCTGGTTATCTGTGGTTTAAACTATAGCAGGCAAATGGAAGAAGGAGGGCGGGCCGTATAAATATTTACATATATCACCTACATAGCATATTCAATGTCTTCTATGTTTACCTTCGAAAAAAAGTGTGCGTGTGTGCGCGGCAAAAAAAATGCACGGGTTCGCCTGCGCCCGACAAAATCCTGCTTTGCGCAGGATGGACAGGCATGATCCTATACTATGTTCACTATGTACTAAAATCGATGCGATATATACATAATAAATAAATATATATCCAAGTGTCACCCTGTTTACTTCTTTACCCCATCATATGAAGTTCCCCCTCCAAGTCCTACTGACCCCCACCCCCCAAGTGTAAAATTTAGTACTACTAAACAAAGGAAGAATTTTTTAATGAAAAATCAAGAATGACTGTTTGATACTAACCAGAACTCCAATAACCTGATTGAGTTTCTTTTGCTGTTCATTATTTTTGTTCCAGAAAAGGTTATTTATAAGCAAGAATTTCAGAATTTTCAACAATAATAATGGAGAATGTGTGTGTGTTGTTTGGACATTGATTAATAATGGAATTTGTGTTCGTTTATTAGAACTCAGACTGTGCTACCGTCATTTATGCACGTAGAAGCTGATTGAGATGCTTATTTGTTTATTTATTTTTGTTGTTTGTGCGCTATTTCTGTGAATTAAATGGTGGTTTTTTTTTTTTGTGAATTTGAAAAATGTAGTGTTGGCCATCTGTTTTGATCTAAGAACTGCTATAAGATCTGTTATTGTTTGTAAATTTTGTATACGTGCAATACTTGTGTTGGTAAACCTGAAATTATTTGGTAGAAATTGATTAGTTTGTTTTTACCGATACTTCTTATATTCATCTATTAGTTTAGTGTTTTCAACTTTTTTTTAAATTTTATCTATTAAAAACACTATTTTTTCAATAAACTCCTTTTTTTAAAGTTTTTCTTTAAATTTATTAATTTAAACTAGTTTTGAATTATGAATAATTAGAACTGGAAAGTGTGAAGTAGCTGAAAGAAAACAAATAAAAAAATCTTTGAAATTTCTCAATTTCTACCAAATATTTGGACTTTCATGATATTTAAAACTGCAATATGGAAATATTTTTTTTCCAAATTAAAGCCTTTTTGCATCTCAGTTGAGAAAATTTTGAAAAGCTAATTATTTTACTTGAATTAGAGATTACAGTAATTAATTTATAATATTGATTAATTAAAATTTTTTTAATGAAATAAATTTGATATTAAATATTTCCTTTTAATTATTTATATAATTCTTGGAAATTTTAAACGCCTCATTTGAAATAATTTTAATGCTGTATATATATTACGTAAAATAATTGAATAATATAATATAGTCAACACTATTTGACAACAGACTGAAGGTTATATAAAAGTTTAATGATATTTGGCAAACATTTCAAAATTAGAATTTTCCGCACGATATTATCATAAGGTAAAAATGGCCTTCTAACGTTCGTATTTAGGGCCATTTAACTGTCGTATTGAGTTACCATTGGTTATAATTTCTTTTTTTTTTAGAATTTTATACTTAAATTATCTCAAGTTTTCTTAACTGATTTTAGGAAGGCTGATTTGTGCAATATAAATTTTCAGGTGCTGTTTGTTACTTATGCCGGGCTTACATTGAGACAATTGCTGAATGTTTCAGAAGTCACGTGACTCTATCGAGATCACGTGACGTTGATTCCGCCTGTCAACTGGAATGCAGTTGAGGCTTATTAGAAGAACGATAATGGTGTGATTTCTATGTGATCACGTGATTTAGTATAGCGTTCAGCAATTATCCCAACGTAAAAGTGGCTTTATGATGCATTTATGATGGTTAGCTGCGAAATGTTAAAGGTTTTCTGTTAGTTAAATTATTTGTAAAAATTCAGTTATGAACTTTAGATTGAAATAATTTTTATATAAGTTACAATTCGTTTTATGTGGAAATATTTTAATTAAAAGGTAGCATAAAGAAAGAATTGACACGGCAAAATTACTTAAATGAGGACTTTTTTTTTTCAATGGCATTTTTTTACAATGAGTAACTAAACAGATGAATATATTTGAAATTTTACTAGTTTATTTTTTAAAATTTCAAAACATAAGTCAATTTAATTGTGAAACATTATATGTTATAATGAAATCATACTTTCAATGCTGCCTTTTATACATATCTGTTAATATTGTTTTTCTTGTACAGTTGAATTTATAGGTAGAAATTTCAAAGGAAACTTTACGAAATTTTTATGAAACAGCTTTACGAAATTATATTTATTATCACGATTAACAATATTTATATTATTTATTAACATTTTAATTAGCATAACTTTAAAATTTTTTAAATGCTTAAATTATTTTTTAATGAAATTTCTCCTATTAATTCAACTGTGCAAAATGTATTTTATAAATTTCACCATTCTTTTATGCTATTGATAATGTATATTATTATTATTATTTATTTATTTTCATTCCTTTCTTGATGATGTATCAGGACGGAGATGATTTACCCACTGACTTTATAATTTTTGTTTCATCATTTTTATATATCTCATAAATAAATGCAAATCTCGTGTAATTCTGTTACTTTTTTCCCCGGATCTATCATTTTTAAGATAAAAATGATGGGAAAAAAATTCCAAATAAAAACGCACTTTTTTCTTCTTCATTTGCTTAAAAACTTATGGTTATTAAAGAAGTTATTTGCTTCGAAAAGTTGTTAGCAACAAAATCTTAAACATAGCATTTCTATGTATCTGAATTTCTGTGTATTTTATTTTTAAATTTCGATATAAACTATTTCAATTTACATGCTCTTTGTAGTTTATTGACGTTGCCATTGATATACCAAAAGATTCCAAAAATACACATTTAAAATTAAATGTATCAAACACAACTTTTAGAAATATAAAAACAGTTTACGACACTTTTTAGATAAAAAAAATTATCAATAGGAGAAATGTACAAATTTTTTAGAATGTTCTTTTACGATTTGGAACAAAAAATTTGGAACGAAATTTGAAAAACGTGTACTTTATCTTGTAATTGAACTTGTTAGTAATGATTCATTCGTGTGCGCTCGTGGTCTTGGAAAAGTTAGTTGCATGTTTGCCCGCTAGAGGTCCCTGCAATTTTTAAGCCTCTACCTCATCTTGCTCCAAGTTCCTATTCTGCAGGGACCCAAATGTGGGCAGCAAGCTTCCAGTAGGTTATCAGTAATGTTTTCGTATGTATTCTGTATATAAATAATAGTAACAATGATAATAATTAAAATTCTACATTTCTCTTTGAATCGCAGTTTTTTAATCATGTTTTTTCCCTTATAAATGTTGTGAGTGGGTAAATAACGTTTGATGGAAAAGTAGTTTTTATTTCTTTTCGATTTATTATTATTATTTTGATTTTGGCGTGTGATGGTAGACATAGAACAGAAAATAACATTAAAGGAAGTTGAAGATTGCCAACACTAATTCAAAAAAAAATTATAGTAAAACTTTCAAAAAATGATTTAATTTTTTTCTTAAAAAATTAAATCTCATAAGATATTCTTTCTGTATTTCACAATCTAAGGAAATTGGAAATTAATTTTATTTTATTGAATACTATTTTCTTTATTCATAAAATAATACAAAATTTATAAATCTGGGTAAATTAATATGTACAACGATTAAAAAACATTTTTGAGTCATGGAGAACTTTTAAGTCATGAAACAAAATACTAAAAAGATTCAAAAATTCTACACTGAACTAATTAATATTAAATAAACATAAAAAAAATTCTAAACGAATTTGCCCAGAAGGAAATTAAATAAATAAAAATAATCTAAAGAATTAAAATAAGTGAAAAAGTTCTTTCTTAAGTAAAATCTATAAAAATATTCTCTAAAATATTGTAAATTACAGTTTGGCTTTTGTACAATTCTTCCTTATGCTGTTCACCGTTTTATTTTTGTATTTTATTTATTTTAAGTTGAAAAAAAAATGTTTTTTTATAGTCCACTATCACTGTCTGTGCAGGTCTATTTTTGGTAACTATTGGTTTGAGAAAATGCAGGATTTACACTAAGTCACTGTAGTTTGCTTGAGCTGTATAATAAATAAATTGTCTCATGTGAGAATGGAACATATTTTTTATTTTGAATAATTTCTTTCAATTCCAAACTACACACAAACAGATTTAACATTGCATTTTCTTTCTTTTAAATCTTTTGTGGCCATTATTTGAAAACATTCTAAAATAATGAATATAGCTTTACTTATTTAAAAGATATAAGAAATTAATACTTAAAATAAAAAGACCTTCGAATTATCTGAAAAAGAAAATATGTGTGAAAAACCTAAAAAAAAAATTAATAGTAGCAAAAATATATGTGATAAAAATTTATTAACACGTTCGCTGCCATGATTATTACTTAATATAATAAGATGCTTATGTATTTGCTCTCTTCTAAATGTAGTAGAGAAGAAATTATTTAATTAGATAGTATGTATGAATCATAGGTGATTCACATGCTGGATAAAGTGGTTAAAACAATGATATATAAACTAAGCATAACATAACGCCATCCTGTGTCCCCGGTGCCTATAATGCTAAGTTATCTGACCAGTTGAATGAGCACAAGATGGGAGAGAGAGAGAGAGAAAATTGTTAAAGAAAAAAAAAAGAGATACGATACAGCATTCAGGGATTTCCAGAGAGAATGCCATCGATGTCAAATCCCACACGAATCTGTTCAATTTTTTGTCGAAGTTATAACTGGATAGAGGGGACAAGAATACTGAAACAAATGGTGATTATGGGTTGAACTTGCAGGGGGATTAGATTACCAACTGAAAAAGGGGGAAATTGACAAATTACATTGTGAACATATGTATGGCAAATAAACAATCACTGTAGAGTCAGAAATTCGTAGTATCCATCTGGGTCCTGGGGTTTTGATTTCCATCATGAGATCTGCACTTTGGAGGGACTTTTTAAGTTATAATTTTGGTTGATTTTCACAAGAGGAATTCTGGTCTCAACTATTGTAGGTCTTGAAGAGGTCTTGGTATTTATGAATGTTGTTTACTATGGAGTGGATTTTGCCGCGTGAAAGGGTACTTGATGCAACTCTCCTGTACCATTCTTCTTCGAGACTTCTTCCAGGCTTTCTCATGTGCCATGAGAAAGTGAAAAGGCATTCTGTGGCATAGTGAATTGGAGATCCTATCTCCCCTCAGCTACAGGAAGGAGAGTTGTCTAGATGGAATCTAACTAAACCCAATCAAATTCCCCGACCCTAATCAAATTCTATATCCACTGATAAATTTAGCTGTTAAGTGAAAGTCAATGATATGATAGTCAACGTGTTAAACTAATTTTGTAATCAATATCAACTTAATCAAGACACTCAACGATAAAAGAATAAAATATTCTTTAGATTACATAGTTTTGGTTTAAAACATTTTTTTTCAAAGCAAAAAATTATTTAAGTGTTAGTTGATGCAAATTGAGGTATAAACATGTTAACATCCCAAACATAATAGACCCCTCCCCCTGCAAAATTCAGCTTAGTTAAATTTACTTCGCCAACATTTTGTTAGGATTAATTATCAAAAATTGCTGCGAATAATTTTTTTCTTTTATTGTTGCCATCTATTTCTACACAAATATATTGTTCTAGCAATACATCTTAGTTATTACTTTACTATTTTTATAAACTTCATCCTCTACGTTAAATATCTTTTTATAGTAAATCGGCAATTAGTTTGTACATTAAACTTCGGTTTTAAAGCAAGCATTTCAAGCTACAAAATTTACGAAGATTTTTTTCAAATTTAAAAGGTAGCAAATAATAAAATCTTATTAATTCAAAGACAAAAATATTTTTTGAATATAATGAATTGGCATCCTTTCAAACAAGAGAATAATAATGAAACATATATTTTTGGAAATAAACATACCAGCGGATAAAGCAAAAAATAGCAGATAAAGTAGAAGCAGTTTTAAAAACTGATAAAACAAAAATAATGTTAAATATATAATGAATAACGTACCGCAGATACAGCAAGAAATAGAAGATAAAGTAGAAGTAGTTTTAAAAGCAGATAAAACAATAATAATGTTAAATATATAATGAAACATAAAGAATACTTAATGCTAACTTATAATACTTAATAATTCTAACAATACTTAATATTACTGAATGAATGCATAACGAATAATAGTATAAAAACATAATGAATCTTAGTACTAATGAATAATACTTAATAACACTAACGATACTTAATAATACTGAATGCATTCATAATGAATACTAATATAACTAAACATAATGATTACTTAATAAAATCAAAAATACTTGACATTAGAAAAGAAAATATATGGCATAACATTATAAAATAACAAAAAAAATATATAATATGAATACTTAATAAATAATAATACTTATGAATAATAGTAATAATTAATGAGTAATTGTTTATATGAATGATTAATGTTAATGAATAATACTTAGTAATACTAACAATGCTTAATAGTACTGAATGAATACGCAATGAATACTAATATGACCAAACATAATGAATACTTAATACTAATGAATAATACTTAATAGTATCAACAATACTTAACAATAGTGAATGAATACATAATGAATGCTAATATAACTAATCATAATGATTACTTAATAAAATCAAAAATACTTGACATTAGAAAAGAAAATATACGACAAAACATTATAAAATAACAAAAAATATATAATAGGAATACTTAATGAATAATAGTAATAATTAATGAGTAATTGTTTATATGAATGATTAATGTTAATGAATAATACTTAGTAATACTAACAATGCTTAATAGTACTGAATGAATACATAATGAATACTAAAATGGGCAAACATAATGAATACTTAATGGTAATGAATAATACTTAATAATATTACACAATATTGAATGAATACATAATACATACTAATATAACTAAACATAATGATTACTTAATAAAATCAAAAATACATGACACTAGAAAAAAAAATGCATGACAAAAAATTATAAAATAACAAAAAAATATATAATTATTTATAACGAGCGTACATTATACATACGAGTTTATATTAGGAGAATAGTTACAGTTAACAGTGTATCCGGTAATAGAATTTTATTTAAATGCTTAACAAACACGACTACTGGATTCCTTAAATCTAAATCAGGTAGTTTCTCTACAATAAGGCCATTATATTCCTCAAGGCTTTAATATATAAATTTAAGAGACTATTTATCATATAATTTTGACACTCTATTGAAGATATAACAACATAATTGCATTGTAATGTTTTTATTATTTTTAGTTTAAAGTAATTTTGCAGAATATTAAAAAATATAACATAGAAGATTAGTTTTTCACTAAAAATCTGTGTTATTCAAAATTTTAAAGACTCGCTACGTTTAAAACTATTAATGAATTACCGAAGAAAGGACTGAATTATAGATTTATATTTTAAGATAGATACTTAAGTTACAGTTTGTATTTTGGAAACAAAGATTTGCAGATAATTGCAATTGCGAGACAAAAGTTTAAGAAATGGACAGATTTTGTTATTAAGCATTGTTTTATTAGAAAAATTTACTTTACTTCAATTATCATAATGTGGAATGTTTTAAAAATTTCCTTACATTTTGATCCACAATATTAAAAGAGTTCATTAAAACCAATTTGAAATTATTGATTTGCACATGAAATGACAAAAGCATTAAAAAATATTAATCACTTTTGAAATTTATGCAAGTTTACAGCATATTGTAGTTTAAATATCTGTACAAATTTATATATTACAAGTTTAGGCATACGAAACTACATTTCAAATTTGGGGAATTTGAACTAAACATTTTATACATTAATTGGGTTTAAAGGAATTGCTCTGGAACGATTTGCTATTTTATAACCAATTTCGAAAATCATCTTCCTTTTGAAGTGCAATAAAAAAAACTAAATTTCTTTAATCACACCGTTTGTAGTTATTAGCTAATATATCTGACTTGAGCCAGGCTCCTGGCACAGAGGTAGCACGTCTTTCCCGTGATCTGGGTATTCCGGGTTCGAATCCCGGTTAGGGCTTGCTTGTTCTTATATGTACTTCTTCTTCTTGTATACAACCCCGCCACCACTGAACGTAGCAGTATCAACAGGATTTGTTGTGGCCGACTGTGGTCTTCAGCAATGTCCATCCTTACACTGACCGAATTGGTCAGACTGATATTCTCTTTGAGATAATTGGCCCCAAAGTGGTCAATTATTGACCTCCTTCCCTTCAACAAACTTTCAAACAGTTGGGAAAAAACTGGCAATTTTTGAAATCATGCCCCTCAGAGTCCTAAGGTTACCTGGTACCATCAGTACTGACCTCAAGTCATTATTTTCAAAATTGCAGAAGTTTTTTATGTTCGGAGAGTTTTTCTATGTACTATCTGTGAGGTGTATGAATGTACCCCTCTGCTATAGTGGCTGTGCAAGCGAATGTGATGAGTGTATTACTAAGACGCACTCTTGGCCCTAGTTGGCGCTATTTGAAACAAGAGACGAACCCTCGGCTTAAAATCGAGCTTTTTCATGTCAAGTAACAACAACAATAATAATATCTGACTTGAAAATTATCATTTAAAAATAACAAAAATAATTCAAGAACACAATTATTATTATAATAAAAATAATAAGCATTTGAATTCTGGTTTTACTTACTGTAATACTCTATAATTCAGGATTTACAACCTTATGTAGTAAGGAATTTTGAAATAATGGGTTTTCTAATTTACTACCTAGTGATACGACATATTAGGCTTCGAAATTAACTGAACCTATTAGATGATGAATAAATCCTGAAAACAATAAAATATAGCATTGTTACCAGCTTTAACATTTTTAAAAATGAGTTAAAAATTAATTACAAAATTCCATCCATACAAACAATATCTAGAAAACTAAGCTCAAATCGGCATTTTTTGGACAAAATATTTAGATATATTTAGATATGAATCTTATACTGATTATGTATGAACATTTTTCAACCTTGATGGCTGGTCATTTAAATAAATCAATTCCTGAATGCATTTAGTTTATTGTTGTTGCTGTTGTTATTAGTGGAACTTGCCATGGACAAGCTTCTCCCAGGCATCAGCGAGTTTTAAGCCGAAAGGAGCATCTCTTGTTTTTGAAGTAGCGCCAACTAGGGCCAAGAGTAAGACTTAGCTACACACTCGCCACATTCGCTTGCACAGCCCCTTTTTTACAGGGGGTTATATTCATACACTTTACAGATGGAATACATAAGAACGACCGTACCCTAACCGGAACTCGAACCCGGGACGCCTAGCTCTCGGGGAAGACACACTATCCCTATACCAGGACGCCGGCAACCACTTGCCCTAAAATTTATAATTGCATGTAGTTACTTCTCGTATAGCATGTGATCAATAAGAAAGAGTTTTTGAAATTCTTACAAAGTTTTTTTTAAAATTAAAATGTTACCGAAATTTTTGAAGCTGAAAGGAGCGCCTCTTGTTTTTGTAGTAGCACCAACTAGGGCCAGGAGTACGACTCAGCCACAAACTCATAACATTCGCTTGAACAACACCTTTTTACAGGTGGGCATATTCATACACCTTAAATAACTTACATAATGCCATCCTGTACCCCCGGTGCCTATAACGCTAAGTTGTCTAACCAGTTGAATGAGCACAAGATGGGAAAAAGAGAGGGGAAAAATTTGTCAAAGGAAAAGAGAGAGGCTATAACCCATTTAGGGATTTCCACAGAGAATGCCACCGGTATCGAATCTTACACGAATCTGTTCAATTTTTTCTGAAGTTATAACTGGATAGAGAGGGGAACTTACAGGGGAATTAGAATACCAACTGAAAAGGGAGGGAAAATTGACAAATTAAATCGTGAACATATGTATGGCAAATAAACAATCACTATAGAGTCAGAAATACTTAACGTCCACCTGGGTCCTGGGGTCTTGATTTCCATCATGAGATCTGCACTTTTGAGGGACTTTTTAAGTTATAATTTTGGTGGATTATCACAAGGGGAATTTTGGTCTCAACTATTGTAGGTCTTGAAGAGTTTTGGTATTTATGAATATGGTTTACTATGGAGTGGATCTTGCCGTGTGAAAGGGTATTCGATGCAACTCTCTTGTACCATTCTTCTTCGAGACTTCTTTCTAGCTTTCTCGTGTGCCATGAGAGAGTGAGTAGGCATTCTGTGGCATAGTGAATTGGAGATCCTATCTCCCCACAGCTACAGCAAGGAGAGTTGGTTAGAGGGAATCTGTGTATGTATGTCGGGAATGGGCCGTGTCCAGTTAAGAAAGGGACATTCGCTCTGTTCCAGTTGGCAGCGTAGAAAGAAACTTTCGGTGTTATCTCTCTACGTTGCCAATTGGAACAGAATGAATGTCACCTTACAGATAAAACACAGAACAACCATGCCCGAAACGGGACTCGAACCCGGGAAACCCAAATCACTTTAGAGACACGGTAACCCTATGCCAAAACGCCGTCACATTTAGTTTAACACATTATTAGACACAATTTGCTAAACTACAGTGTTCAGTTTACAGTTTATCTAGTATTTTCTATATTTTTGTTCTTACACTCAATTTTACCACGATGTAAGCGGGTCCAAGATGGCTTTATACGGCATTGTCAGCATGACAGCAAATAGAGAAAGGCTCCTAGAGTTAATTATAAAAAATGTGTTTTCTTTGTGTGCAAAATTGCGTTTATAAAAGAAAGGCACCTATACAGAAAAACATAAAAAGCAAAGCCTTATCTAAATGTAAAATTTGATCCAAATACTTAGAACCCTTTCCTAGATACACGAAATGAATTTATAAATAGACAAGAATTATCTGTTTTAAGTTATTAGATGAAGCAAGTCAAGTTAAAAAATGTATAAAAAATGGTATTTTATGAAAAAAATTTGTGAATACTATAAGTAATTTTACGATAAAAAGTTTTTTTTATTTTCACGCAAAAGAGCCTTATCTAAAGCTGATCTAAATATAAAATTTATATTTAAAATTTACTTACAAAACCTTATCTAAATATAAAATTAGATCCAAATACTTAAAACCCTTAACAAGATACACGAAATGAATTTATATATAGACAAGAATTATCAGTTTAAAGTTATAAGATAAAGCAAGTCAAGTTAAAAAAAAAGCACAAAAATGGTATTTTATGAAAAGATTTGAGAATACAATAAGTAATTTTACGATAAAAAGCTTTTCCCTTTTTAAGTAAAAGGGCCTTACCTAAGGCTCATCGAAATATAAAATTTATATTTAAAATTTACTTGCAAATCCTTATCTAAATATAAAATTTAATAAAAATACTTAGAACCCTTTCCGAGATACACGAAATGAATTTATATATAGACAAGAATTATCCGTTTAAAGTTATAAAATGAAGCAAGTCATGTTAAAAAATGCATAAAAATGGTATTTTGTGAAAAAATTTGAGAATACTATAAGTGAATTTACGATAAAATGCTTTTCCCTTTTCTCATAAAAGAAATTCCCATCTAGGAGGAACCTTAAACATCTGCGTGCTAGTGAACAAATGGAAGGAAATAATTATGCAAAATAGGGCGGTTAATTGTTGAACAAGAATCTAATTACAGAAATTAGCTATTTAGGAGGGATAATTATGTAATTCTACATGAAATCCAGGTGTTCCGCCTTTCTGCAATTTAGAAATGTATGAGAATGAGTGGCAATGCAAGTCTAATGTGCAGAAATTAGTAATTTCATCATTTTTTTGACACGTTTGGATGAAGGAATCTATTTTGTTCTTTGCAGGTTATATGAACTTATATTTATCTGAGGAATCAGACAAGGTTGTAAAAAAGCTTTTTTCTTAAAAATTTAAAAAAAAATTTATGATTTGAAAACTAAATCCAAACTTCATAGATTCTTAAAAAAAAAACTTGGTTTTTAATATATATGTTACCGAGAAAGACCGAAATTGGAGAATGTCGGCTTTCACCGGTGAATGTCAACAAACACCAAATACGTCGGTGAAAGATCGAATATTTTATTCCATTCTTGTACATTCGGACCCTCACCGGTGGATGTCGACAATCACAGATATGTTCTGGTGGATGTCGAAAAGGGAGGAGCCAACGAAGAGGCGACTGGCTGTTTCCAGCCAAATCGTTCGTTCTGCTTGAAATTTTAAAATTAATTTAAAAATGTCAATTATTAAAAATTTTTCGTCTCTCTTTCTGAAAGGAATGATTAAGAACTTAAAACACACAATGCATTCAAAATGATGCTTATTTTGTAATTAATTTTTATGATAAAAACTCCACAATACTGAATTAATATTAGACTGAAACTACATGGATATCTGCATGCTTAATTTACTTATTAGCAATTTAATAGAGGAAACAAATTGATATAAATGCTATTCAAAATAAATTATTTGATAACTCTTCTGAACTATCAAATAATTTAAAAGAATAATTAATTTTAAAATAAATTATTAAAAGAATTATTATTTTAATTTTATTAATCTTAACTAAAATTAATTAATTAATTAATTGAAAATTAAAATTTAAAAATAATGGAAAACAATTATTAATTGATTACAAAATAAGCATTATTTTGAATGCACTGTGTGTTTTGAGTTCTTAATCATTCCTTTCAGAAAGGCGAAAAATTTATCGCGACTGAATTACGGAAAGGAAAATATAACTATCAGACATGTTCAACATTCACCATTGGTGCATGGTGCATGTCGACATTTACCGGTGCAAGTCAGAAATGAGGGTATTTAGCAAATATTTCGGACATGCACCAAGCGACCATGTGTTTGTTGACATTCACCGGTGAAAGTCGACATTCTCCAGACTTCGGACTTTCTCGGTAACATATATAAGATAGAACAATAAATACAATAGTTTGAGTAATACATAACAAATAAAAATGAGTGAACAGTGGTATTTTTCACCAAAAATGGGGGATTTATTTTATTTTTACCCTTAAAATTCTTCAAAATGATAATTGATATATTTATATAAACTCTTTACCCTACTCATCAGTAGTTTGCTTATTTTTAGATTTCTGTTAAAAACACTCCCAGGAGATCTACATTTGTTATCAGCATATTCAGATGAACTATTTTACAAATAAAATATCTAAATTCAATATTTGAAGAATGAATATTTATAAATATATCTCAAAATTAGTTCAATAAAATTTAATGAACTTTTGCAAACATGACTCCAAAACCTTTGAGAGTATAATAAACACGGATTTTAAGATAGCTTCATTTAAACATGTGTTACAGACATCTTAAGTTCAAAACATATACAAATTTTGGCGAAAAATCCTTAACAGCAACTTAAAATACATTTTAAAGTAATTTTTATAAATTTGTATAAATTTTTTATTTATTAAAATAATTTTTTATCTTGATGTCTGTTAATTTTATTTACATTGAGCTGCATTTAGGTGAAAAAAATTAAATGTTTTGAATATTTTTAAATTATTCTTTTTTTTTCTAACATTGGAAATGTTGATATATTTCTTTTAAATCAGAATTTTTTTTCAAAAACTTAATACGATAGGTATATTTTTTCTTTTAATAGTAATCTTCAAATCAGTTCGAGCTATTTGGTAGAGTAAAAGTAATCCTAGTCGGACAGCTTAATGAAATATTCAAAATTCAAGATAATAAATCTCCATTGTTAATAATGCTGTATTCTGTTTAAAATATTGGCGTAAAAATCATACTTCATCCATTAACTTGCTAGTGTAAAAGCAAAAATTAGTTGGGGTAAATTAAGTTGTGGAAAAACTAAAGAAAAAAATCGTTTTCAAAGTTTTGAATACAAGCAAACTTTTTTCTTTTATTAGAAGTAGACAGATATTATTCGTACATTTTAAATTTAAAAATTAAATTTCCTTAAAGAATTATAAATGTTTATTTTATAGTTTTATCTAATTTAGTTTTCATTAAATCTTTATCAGTGTTATTAATAACCGATTGAAATATTTCATGCAACTGAAAAACTGGAAAATGATTTGAGACAAATTCTTCATTAAAGTTACAGCAGCATTATTTCAGAATATCTTATAATGTGTGAAAATGGATTATTCTACTTGACTAACATTATAAGTCCTGAAAATTATCATTTTTATAGGAAAATAAGAAACTAAGTAATTAACCATTCTGAAAATGTAATATTAATTATTTATTTCAAATAAGTGAATATCCTTTATTTTAATTGTAATTAGAATTTTGGTATAAACAAAGAAAAAAGTTTCTAACGCTTACTTTCTCCAAGTTATCAAAACTTTTAATAAAGATACATGTTAAGCCGACCAGGGACCTTTCAAATGGCTTTTTGCAGTTTTCACCTTAGCAATTTGAAATTTTACAGGCATTAGGGATGTAATTTTACAGGCATTACACTATAGAAGATGACACACAAAATTCTAAAGTATTATGTTAATTTATTCATGAATTCAGTGGGTGGGGGGAGTAATATAATATTAGTAATAAATAGCGTTAATAAAAAATGTTCCATGCTCTCCAAAGTTGTTCGAAAGAACTCCAATTTTTATTATTACTTACTCTAAACTTTTTGAAAACAAAAGTTGGGATTAATCTTGAAGTTTGAATATGTAATATCAAAATCAACTAATGTAATAAATCAAAACTATTTAAACTTTAAAAAAATCCATAGTTTTAAGTTATTTCATTGGTTAATTTTGATATTTCGTACTCAAACTTCAAGATTAATTCTAACTTTTCTTTTTAAAAGGCTTAGAGTAAGTAATAATAAAAAGTGGTGCGCTTTCGAACAAATCTGGAGCGCATGGAGCATTTTTCATTTACGCTATTTATCACTAATATTATATCATATTAACCCCCGAACTCGTAAATAAATTAACATAATACTTTGAAATTCTGTGTATCATTTCCTATAGTATTACTCTTAATGCCTGTAAAATTTTAAATTGCTAAGGTGAAAATTGCAAAAAATCATTTTAAAAGTACCTGGTCGCCTTAATTATAAGACAATGCTTCAATTTTCATCCGAATCAATTTTTTGCTGAAAAACAAGCAATAAATCCTGAAAATTATTAAGGAATAAAACTTTCCACCGTGTTCCATAGATTTTTATTTACAGCTAACGAACGCTTTGAAACCTAAGTAACAAATTAGACTATCTTGGGTACAGATGTTGCTCTGAGTCCACTACAGCCATGGGGTGGTAACGAATAATTTTAATTGAATATCGTTTAATTTTAGATTTCTGAAATAGTATCCAAACTCATAAAAATAATTAAACAGACAATTTCAGTCCCAATAATATTTATTTACAACTAAATGTTGGCTTAGCCTGATAATGTTACCAAGCTCTAACAGTGGGCAAAGGTGATCCTGATCTCAATCCTTGGGCAACAGCAGCTGGTGGTGGGAGTTCCACGATGTAGACGGCATCTGCAACAGCTTGATTGGAGGTTCCAGGTTCGTTGCTGCGGATCACGGCCTTGTACCCGTCCTTGTCGGCTGTGTACTCGACATTCCTGTAGACTCCGAGGGGATCCTGGTATCCGTAGGCACCCTTCACGGCTCCTGAACCGTCAGCAACTTCATTTCGGTGTTGGCTCATCCCTAGTCCGTCAGCGAAGGCATATCCATACTGATACGGCCTTGGTTGTAGATCCTGGATTGACAAAACTGGAACCACTGGTACCGCTGGTCCTGCAAGGGCCACAGCACAGAGGGAAAGGACGAGGAGGACTACTGAGGTGGAAGACATCGTTGAGGATGGATACTTGGAGCAGATTGTAGCTGGGACGTTTGTGTGCGCTTTGTGAGGACCATTCATGTGCTTATATACTGATGGGTGAGGATTGTTTGCTATTTTTGGCATTTGGGTGAGTCTGTTTATGAATAAGACAGCCAATAAAAGATTATAATATGTCTGAGATTTTGGGTGTGGTCATTTTACCATGCGTAAAATGCAGCTGTCTGAATTTCAATTGAATGAAGTAAGAGGAGTGGAAAAATTAAATCATGACTGCTTTGATCCGTATCAATTTCAAAGAAAATCTCGAGAACATACCATGATTAAAGATTGAAATGAAATCTGCTATGCATATTTCAATGTCTCATGTCAAAATATAATTTCTTGAACGGAAAAGCACCACGTGCTCGTGCGGGGTAAATTATATTTTTAGTCGTTTTAATCGTTTCATTAAATGAGTCATTTTAGTATTGTAAACAATCCAAAAGAACTTTGTCTCGCATTGATTGTTTTAAAAAATATCCCATTTCCTATTTATTTCATTTCATATAATCATGCGCTCAAAATGTGATTATCCCAGGTTTTATTTGCTGTAGTCATTAATTAATTTTTTTTTAAAAATCAGAGCTTTTGTAAATGCAATGGCATTGCGTTATTAAAAAATGATTTTTTGAGATACTCGTGCTGATAATAAAATTTCCATTTTTCGCCTACGGATTTTTGTTGATGCCACAAAATTATTATTTCCAAAATAACCAATTTCATAATTAAACTTAAAAAAAATGCAAATTTAAGAATTTTTGTAATTTTTCCGATTGCGGAAACGATTCAGAATTCATATTCATTTATTTAAGAAATAAAATTTCGAATCATGAAATAAATTATTTATTGTTTATGTAATAATTATACAAAAAAATTATGATTATTTCGAATAATCTATATATTCCATTACCACTCAATCTTATAGTTAATATTAAACGTTACAAATTGTATGATTTTAAAGATTTTGACAATAATAAATGTAATACTGAATATTATCGTAGAAAATAAATTTTTAGTAATATCTATGAATTTAAAATCTCAAAATAATACCAGACTTATAGAATTTCTAGAGAACTTTCGGATATGTTTTTTCCTGATTCCAATGAATACTTCGGTCTGAATTTTTCATAATAAATTAATTTAAAAAAAAAAATTGAATTTCTCTTAAAAGTTTATTTTGCAATTTTTGTAGGGCTCAACATGTTCCAAAAATTCCTCACAGACGAAAATATACTTCTAAAGATAACCAAAAATTTATTTCTTGTACAATTCTAAGACTAATAAAGTGATAGACGGAAAATATTATAAAACTATTCATTTTCTGTTAATTATTGTATGTCACACTTGAAATTATACAAAAAGAAACTGCTTTTAACAAATCACTTTAAAAGGCATATTATCTGTAAATTTTTGTATACATTCATTGGAATTTTATATAAAAGAGAGAGGAAAATCCAGAGGTACTAAATCACACATCCCTAGCGATATTTCCCTAAAAAATATTTGTTTAGACATTTAAATTAGATTTTTAATAAAAGAAAGAAACTTTTGTATATCGTCATACTTTTTTCTAAAAGCCATTTTAAATAATTTTCTACTGTAATAATTTTCACTTTGGTATAATTAAACGCTTTATAAAAATAAGAAAAAGAATATTTTTATTGTTTTAGGTGAAATTATTACACTCTCGTTTCTATAATTCATAATTTATAAATATTTATTTTCCAAAAAGAAATTAATTAAAGTTAAACCAAAATTCAAAAAAATCAAATTTTTCAATGTCATTTTTACAATTGTACAAAAAGTTTTGTTTCTACATTTTGAAAAATGGCTAATTTTTTTTGCCAGTTTCTATTTTGATTTTGATTTCACATACCGTTTACATAATTATTAATTTTTACTTTAAACAATCATAATTTTTATGAAGTGCCCTTTCTTAATACATCAAAAAATCAATAAAATATTAATCCAAGATTTTTAAAATTTCTTTTCCTGCTTGATCCTTGTGATCAGAGATGATTAAAAAAAATCTTAAAGGGTACATTCAGTTATTCATCATTGACAGTTAATAATTCATTATTAAAAGTTAAACTTTCAGTTAGGTTGAGTTGAATTAACATCCCATTTTAAAGTAACACTAGGGCTATTTTAGGACTGATCTTGAATTTTGAGCCATGGTCTGATGACGAGGATGATACATGAGCTGGCACTCCCTCTCGTAACTTCTGCATTCTACCAGCAGGATGATTAAAGCTTTCAAAATCAAATTAAAGGATTTGTTAAAGAGTTTTGTTATGATACATCAATATGACACCATTATGGAAGGTGAGGGACGTTGTTTGCAAAAATCAATTGACAAAAAAAATTTACACTGTATGTAGAACAGATTGCTATCCATGAGGATATTGGAACATTATGAATAAATTAATTTTTTTCCTTTAATTTATAATGATTTGAATTTGGCATAAGAATATTAATAAGCGAGTAATAATAAAAATGTATATATATATATATATATATATATATATATAAATTTTCTTTCAATATTTTTCTCAAACTAATGTACTTTACTTTAATATTTATTTCAGAAATGAGTATACAACCTCTTTAAAACGATTTCATTATTTTAAAAGTTGGTAACAAAGCTTTTTCAGAGTCCTTTGTCAGAAGTTTTAATTCTTTAGCTATTCTTTTCAGATATTGATTTTCAGCTTCATTTTAATCGTGCTGATATATCTCGATTAGAAACTTTTTAAATGTTTTAACATACAAATTCTTAAAAAATAAATATTTCGTTTAATTTTTTATTCGTCTGTTATGTGAGAACATAATGCTGTTTTGGTTAGGAGGTTTTAATGTCTCCGAAATTTACGGGCAAATAAAATAAAATAAAAATAAAGACTCTTTTTTTTCCCTTTCTTTTCTTTCCTTTATCTTTAAGATTTGTTTTTACCTGCTTTTTCCAACATTTCATTATTATTATTATTATGCACGTTTTTTTAAAAGCAGATGCGTTTTTAAAAGTTTGACCTGCTATTACCGGTATTGCTTTTTCAAACTAGTCTATTCAATGACTTAAATTAATTAAGTCAAGTAATGACTTAAAAATAATAATGTTTTCGCACGATAATTTGATATTGGAGATCGTAGATTTCATTTTATATTTATTCGTATTTTTGATACTTTTGTCAAATTTGAATTCCACAGCAGTTTTCAGTAGCGGTTAAACTTTACTTTTAATCAAAACAGAGATCATTATTGTGTTCTAAAGTGCTCAAAGTCTTACAAACAAATATCAAGAATAGGCAAGTTTATTATCATATCATGATGTTATTTTGGGAATGAGGTTTATAGCGTTAACTAAAATCCGTAGGCGAATAATACTAAAAAAAAACAGGCGAAAAATTGAAATTTTATTGTCTGCACGCTCATTTAAAAAAATCAGCTTTTAATAACGTATTGCCATTGCATTTACAAAAGTTCTGATTAAAATAAAAATAATTCATAACTACAACAAATAAAACCTAGAAAAATGTCATTTTGAGCACGTGATTATGTGAAATGAAATAAATAGGAAATGGGATATTCTTCTTTAAACAATAAATGCGAGACAAAGTTTTTTTTTCTGGATCGTTTGCAATACTAAAGTGACTCATTCGATGAAACAATTAAAAGGAATAAAAACATAATTTAACGTGCATGAGAGCACGTGGTGCTTGGCCGTTCAAGAAATGATGCTCTGACATGATACATTGAAATATGCATAGCAGATTTCTTTTAAATCTTTTTTATTTATTATTTTCGTCTTATTCAACATCTTACATCACTTCTCTATTTCTG
>JAOUZG010007398.1:3778202-3817843 GCA_026289955.1 Argiope argentata | reverse complement strand
TATATATATATATATATATATATATATATATATATATAATGTTTCTTTCAATATTTTTCTCAAACTAATGTACTTTACTTTAATATTTATTTCAGAAATGAGTATACAACCTCTTTAAAACGATTTCATTATTTTAAAAGTTGGTAACAAAGCTTTTTCAGAGTCCTTTGTCAGAAGTTTTAATTCTTTAGCTATTCTTTTCAGATATTGATTTTCAGCTTCATTTTAATCGTGCTGATATATCTCGATTAGAAACTTTTTAAATGTTTTAACATACAAATTCTTAAAAAATAAATATTTCGTTTAATTTTTTATTCGTCTGTTATGTGAGAACATAATGCTGTTTTGGTTAGGAGGTTTTAATGTCTCCGAAATTTACGGGCAAATAAAATAAAATAAAATAAAATAAAAATAAAGACTCTTTTTTTTTTCCTTTCTTTTCTTTCCTTTATCTTTAAGATTTGTTTTTACCTGCTTTTTCCAACATTTCATTATTATTATTATTATGCACGTTTTTTTAAAAGCAGATGCGTTTTTAAAAGTTTGACCTGCTATTACCGGTATTGCTTTTTCAAACTAGTCTATTCAATGACTTAAATTAATTAAGTCAAGTAATGACTTAAAAATAATAATGTTTTCGAACGATAATTTGATATTGGAGATCGTAGATTTCATTTTATATTTATTCGTATTTTTGATACTTTTGTCAAATTTGAATTCCACAGCAGTTTTCAGTAGCGGCTAAACTTTACTTCTAATCAAAACAGAGATCATTATTGTGTTCTAAAGTGCACAAAGTCTTACAAACAAATATCAAGAATAGGCAAGTTTATTATCATATCATGATGTTATTTTGGGAATGAGGTTTATAGCGTTAACTAAAATCCGTAGGCGAATAATAATAATAAAAAAAACAGGCGAAAAATTGAAATTTTATTGTCTGCACGCTCATTTAAAAAAAATCAGCTTTTAATAACGTATTGCCATTGCATTTACAAAAGTTCTGATTAAAATAAAAATAATTCATAACTACAACAAATAAAACCTAGAAAAATGTCATTTTGAGCAAGTGGTTATATGAAATGAAATAAATAGGAAATGGGATATTCTTCTTTAAACAATAAATGCGAGACAAAGTTTTTTTTTCTGGATCGTTTGCAATACTAAAGTGACTCATTGAATGAAACAATTAAAATGAGTAAAAAACATAATTTAACTTGCATGAGAGCACGTGGTGCTTGGCCGTTCAAGAAATGATGCTCTGACATGATACATTGAAATATGCATAGCAGATTTCTTTTAAATCTTTTTTATTTATTATTTTCGTCTTATTCAACATCTTACATCACTTCTCTATTTCTGCAAAATAAAAACAATATGTGTTCAGGGAATTTTCATATTGTAAAGATCATAATATTCAGATTTGTATTAAAAAAATTTGGGTCCTCATCTATTTAAATGCAGAGAGATTATTTGCTAAAGATTGCATTTTTGTCTTTTTTATATATATTTATCATTGGCAATAATTCTTTCGATGTCCAAAGTCATATGACGCGTTAATTTAAATATGAAGAACCAAATTTACTGTTGCATAATTATAATCTCTCAGAAAAATTGCAAACTGCTCAAGATTTCACCCTCTTTCTTATGAGAAAAGCATTAAACGATCATTTACAGCCTTTGAAACAAAACTTGGTTGTAGAAGATGATTTGAGTCTTACAAAATTAATTTATAGTTATACATTCGTCTTTCCAAAGGCAAATTCTGGTAGTTATACTATGCTCAAAAAAAGATTGCTTCAGCCTTTTTAACTCAGTTGATCGTTATTCTATGACCAATTATTTTTTTCCATAAGTGGCCTACTCTGTTATTCTGGAAACTGCATCTTGAGATTATAAAACAATTTCATTAAAAAACATTTAAATTTTTAAAAACTTTTCCAGATAAAACAAACATTGAAATAAAAAGAGGCAATTAGTCTCCAAAATTTATTTACAGCCGAATGATGTTACATTATCAGGATTATTAGAATGCCAACTTTGGTACAGGCACTGCTGCTCTGAGACCTTGGGCAACAGCAGCTGGTGGTGGAAGTTCAACGATGTAGACAGCATCCCCTACAGCGTGGTTGGAGGTTCCAGGTTCGTTGCTGCGGATCACGGCTTTATACCCGTCCTTGTCGGCTGTGTACTCGACATTCCTGTAGACTCCGAGGGGATCCTGGTATCCGTAGGCACCCTTCACAGCTCCTGAACCGTCAGCAACTTCATTTCGGTGTTGGCTCATCCCCAGACCGTCAGCGAAGGCATACCCGTACTGATATGGCCTTGGTTGTAGATCCTGGATTGACAAAACTGGAACCACCGGTACAGCTGGTCCTGCACGGGCCGCAGCACAGAGGGCAAGGACGAGGAGGACTACTGAGATGGAAGACATCGTTGGATAAGGATACCTGGAGCAGGCTACAGCTGGGACGTTTGTGTGGATCATCTCAGCAGCTATCTCGTTTTTATAGTATGGGAATGCATAAAATTTTATGCATGGATTGAATTTTTCTATTCCTTACCATTCTTTTTCTGTCAAGTAACTTATAGTTGAGTGGCTTTAGAATATGTAATTCAGCATCAGTTGCGCTTTGCTTTTCTCTTCGGATGGAAGAATATCAAAATTTATGTTAAAATTATCTTTTAATAATTTTTTTTGTAGGTCAGTTTTCTTTATGCTAAGAGATAGATTGAGTTGTTCTAAATATATTGAAAAGAGTTGATTATACATATGTATTAAATAATAATCTATTGTTTGATTTGAATATTAAAAATAATGTTGGATTATTTTGATAGTTCGGATAAATATAAAACCTTCAGGGATGGGAAAGCAAATACGATTATTTTATTTGTCTAAATGGAAGTATTTAAATTATATATAATCTTTGTCTTTACCTTAATTTTACCTTAAATTCTTTTTGAATTGTTTATCGGAAAATTAGATAAAAGGATTTGCATTAGATGGTAAAGAAAAATTCAGAATAGCTGAAAACAATTTACCTATTATTTGGAAATAATCTTTGTCTTTATATTTTAAATTTTTTTGAATTGTTTATGGGAAAACTAGATAAAATAATTTTCATTTAATATTAAGAAAAAACTCATAGTAATTGAAAACATTTTACCTATTATTTGGAAACAATCTTTGTCTTTATACTTTAACCTCTTTGAATTGTTTATTGGAAAATTAGATAAAATAGTTTAAATTTAGTATAAAGAAAAAATTCAGAATGATTGAAAACATTTTAACTATTATTTGGAAACAATCTTTGTCTTTATACTTTAACTTCTTTTTGAATTTTTATTGGAAAATTAGATAAAATAGTTTACATTTAGTATTAAGAAAAAAATTTAGAATAGTTGAAAACTTACTAATTTGAAATATAAAATAATTTTTGTTATAATTTTTTTATTTAACTCAAAAGATTTTACGAAGAAAAAAGATATATCAAAAATGTTTTTGCTTTTCACAAGGCAAATAGTTATTGGAATAAAATAGTAATCCTGATTTTCGGAATATCAAAATCAATATATTTTTCTTTACCATCATGTTATTTGTATTTTATTATTTAATAATAAAATTTTGAATAACTTTGAAAAGAAATTGAATGAAATAGAATTCTTTGAACAACTTTCAATCAATTCTGTCTTATTCAATTTCTTTTCTATCAAGATATTTTTACTCACTATACTGTATTCGAAATATCTGAGAAAGACTGAGTGTGGATAGGGTTAAGAAAAGGAATTTGACCTCGAGATATTTATGGGAGATTCCAAATAAAATGGTTTTCCAAATAATTTTGTATACCTTTCATCATAATTACTTAAATAACTCAGAGAGTTAGACAAATAAAATACTATGCACGGTATGTTTTTGTTACTGGACCATGGACAAACCCGCTGATGTATCGGCGTATTTTATCCGAAATAAGCGTTTCTTGTTTGAAGTAACGCCAACTAGAGCCAAGAGCACGACTTTAGCTACACACCCATTACATTCGATTGCAAAGCCTCATTTTATAGGGCTGCACATTCCCACGCTCACTGATAGAAGACAGAAGAACAACCATGCTTGAACCGGGACTCGAACCCGGGACGCCCAGATAACGAGGAAGACGAGCTACCTCTGCACCAGGACGCCGGAATGCACGGTATTGAAGTCAAAATCTTGGATTCCCTTCAAATTTGGCGAATTTTTTTTCATAGATAACTTTTATACTATTAGACTGTGCGAACAGAAATGTATTTCTTATTTCAAGTTAAATAAATGAAATTTGAACGTATGATTTTATGATATGAATATGAAACCTATTTGAAAGTTTGAATGAAATCTTTAAACGGGATGACTAGTTGTCTATCTTTCTGTTTGTACTTCGAATACTACAACTTAATGAGTGGAAATTGTATCCCTAAAACGTTTTCGTATACCTTCTTATAAATTACTACTCCATGCCTAAAATCGTTTATCTTGGATAAAGTGGTTCTTCTCTTCATGACATTGACTAACAATAGCATCTTTTTCTTGAGTCTAGCATTTTTATTGAATCTTGATTACGATCTCAAATGATGCATGTTATGTGAGGTTAATACACAAGTACCCGAAAATTGAATGTCTATTTAGTACTGAAATTCTACAAGTACAATTCTGTTTTTGTTGTTGTTACTTATGACACTTGCCTATGGATATGCCTATGGATTGCCTGATACAGAAGCAGATTTAAGCCGAAAGGAGCGCCTCTTGTTTTCGAAGTAGAGCCAACTAGGGCCAAAAGCCCGACTTAGCTACGCACTCACTACTATTGCTTGCACATCCCCTTTTTACAGTCAAACCCGGGACTACCAGAACACGAGGAAGACGCGCTACCTCTGTGCCAGAAAGCCGGCCAAGTACAATTCTACATCAATTTTAGTTTCAACTGGTTGAAAAATTAATCCAAAATGATCTTGTGAAATCAATTACAGTCACAAGATTACTTTGGATATCGTATCTGAGCACAAATTATTGTGTTAAATTACCTTGTTCATGACTCAATTTATCTAGTTGAGTAACCCTGTCACAAATTTCATTATTTTAAGTCATTGCGTTTTTAAATTATTGCATTTACATTTATACAAAATCACAAGCCAAAAGACAATCAATTATTTGATATATTTCGTACAAAGTTAGACTCGTATTACCTTTTAGATGAAAAACCTGTATATCATATTTTATATCTATTGTGCTCATTTGTATTCGATCAGCCGGAGAGGCAAAAATTCCCTGATTGAATTTCGCAAAACAATTTGATAGAAATCTGCAAATTTAACGTTAAGTCTATTTGCCAAATTTCAATAATCTATATCAAAACATTTGAGACATCTTGCTAAAGACTGATTTTCCGCCGCCAAATAAGTACCGAACACAGTTTGTTTTTTCTGAACATTAATGACTTTAAACTTAACATGTTTTGGGCCAATTATTTTAAACGATTCTGTTTATTTTCATAATGTTTGATGCATTTGAAATTAAACATTGTTAAATAATCGCCTTTTCCTATTCATTTTGAAATATTTTCGAATTAAAATAATACAGAATAAAGAAAACTAGAAATTTCTAATCTGTATTCTATTCCCCAAACGGTGTACAAAAATTGTGCATTTTGCGTTGTTACAATTGACTTTGAATTCTCAATTGGCGTTGAAATTTCAACGGTATAATTTTCAATGGTATAATTTTTTAATTAATTATTTATAGTGATTGCAATTGTCAGGCCGGGATGTTTTGATTGGTATGACATTCGATTCGCATCCCTTGGGCTATGATCTTTTACAGAAAGGAGAATGGATATTCACTTTCTTTTGCCGCTTAACATTATGATTCTGTAATATTTATATACATATTTGTATTAATTGTAATTATTTAATAAAAATTAACTAAAATAAAAATTTTCTTTTTTGATCTAAGTAGGATTTGTTTTTTAAAAATTGTTTTTTTATATTACTTGTTTATATTGTGTTTTTAAAATTCCTCAATAATATTTAAAAAAATCTTAAATTTTTGCAGACATTATTTAAAAACTGATTTTTTAAACATGCAGATGTTTTAGACAATTTAATACATTAAAATGCCATTAAAAACAATTTTTTTAGCAGAAACTAATTTAAAAATAACATTTATACAATACATGAAGCAAATAGAGTTTTATCATTTCAAATTTAAAAAAAAGTGCTACTTTTCTTTTAGTCTTCGCGCGTAACGGCAGATCAATTTCTGCATGAAACTTTTTGAGAACCACACCCAAAAATCCAGACGCGTTTATGTTATTTTTGATTTTTGCTACTTCCAGAAATGTGAAAAACAATTTTTCATTGTGTTCATCAGAGATTCCAAAAATAACAAAAGCACTGACTACCAGTATATAAGCTTTCGTTGTTTCTCAGTTGATACACACAAGCGTCCCAGTCGTAGATTCTTCCAGCTATCCTCATCCAGCTATGTCTTCCATCCAAGTAGTCCTCCTCGTCCTTGCCCTCTGTGCTGTGGCCCTTGCAGGTCCAGCGGTACCAGTGGTTCCAGTTTTACCCATCCAGGACATCCAACCGAGACCGTACCAGTACGGATATGCCTTCGCTGACGGTCTGGGGATGAGCCAACACCGAAATGAAGTTGCTGACGGTACAGGAGCTGTGAAGGGTGCCTACGGATACCAGGATCCCCTCGGAGTCTACAGGAATGTCGAGTACACAGCCGACAAGGACGGGTACAAGGCCGTGATCCGCAGCAACGAACCTGGAACCTCGAATCAAGCTGTAGGGGATGCCGTCTACGTTGTTGAACTCCCACCACCAGCTGCTGTTGCCCAAGGATTGAGAACAGGATCACCTTTGCCAACTGTTAGAGCTTGGTAACATTACCAAACTAAGCCGACATCTAGTTGTAAATAAATATTATTCGGACTAAAATTGTCTGTTTTATGACTTTGGATACTAACTCAGAAGTTAAAATTTAAACAAATTTCAAATCTATTTTTTACAGGTTTTCTACGATAAAATGTTTAAAAAAGGATCTAGCAAAAAAAAAAACATTTAAATTTTTTTTAATGTAAATTTTGAATGATAAATTTTAGAATAAATATGATCAAAATTAGACATAATTTCTGTTGTTTGTTATATAAGCTACATTCATTACTTTAGTTCATTATTTGAGTCTTGAAATGTCAAGAGCATTGTTTTTTTTCTTAAGAATCTTCTGGAATGAATGCAGATCTTATTGATACATCCAAAATAGTATCTTCCTTTTACATTTTCATCCTTAGACATAAGGAATCATTGAAAAATAGGTTATCCCATGGATATTATGAATCATTAATACATTCAAAAAATTCCTTTTTGATAATTAGAGAGATAAGTGTTTGTAAGTTATTAATATGATAATAAGATTTTATTGAACATAGAAATAAAACTAACTAATATTTTATACGATTATGCAAAATAATAATTTTGATACACGATTCTGAAAATTCATAAAAGATAAACTCAATTTTTCAAACTTTATATTCCTAAATAAAATAAATGTAGCTCCTAATTTTTCTTGTACAGCAGGACATGTAATTTTAATAACGATTAATGGAATTAATATACAACATATATAAAAATACAGAAGTTTACTCAGAAATTAATAAAATATTTCGCCGATCAAAAGGAAAATTAAAATAAAGTCACCTATATGAAAACTTTAATTATGGTATATTTAAGGATAATAAGAAATTCATAAAAAGTATAGCTTGTCAAAAGAAGACCATTCAGTAATTATAATAAATAATTAATTAGATATAATTAAGAAAAACGTTTATTCTTTTCTTAAAAAATAATAAAAGTTTAAATAATTTGATTTTTTTATGTCTCGAAATAGTTAAAAACAAATATATTTGTATGGAATTTCAGAAAATGAATAAATTTTCAAGAATGTAAAGATACTGAAATATAAGATGAAATACGAATATGTTTATAAAAATTTAATTTTACCTACTTGATTTGAAGATATTACATTTTAAAAAACCTACAATTACATATAAACCACTTATCGATGATCACAATTATTTACTTAAATATAATTAGGTGCTCATTACTTATAAGAAAGGGTAACTCAGGTATGGAAATGAAAAGCTTCTTATTTGGTGGTTGGTTCTCACTACTTTCGCAGATATGAGAATAGCGTATTGTTTCATACCTTCTACTAATGCATGAATTTGTCACCTATGGGAGTGGCTGTAACAAGGGTGGTGATGGTCCTTAGAGCTCATGCATGGTTTCACTCTCGTATTTTAGGTTTTGGTATGGTATTAGATTCAAATTTTCCCATCTAGAATCCAATACAGATAAGTTTTTACAAACAATTTTGGAATAAAGATTATATATTCTTAAGGTTGGTTTAGTTTATATTGACGAGCCGTTTTAAAGCAACACGAAGGCTATTTTGAGAATGATATCACCCTTTTGGACCGAAGTCAGATGTGGAGGACTATAGTTGAACTGGCATCCGCACTCCAAACTTCCACGCCACACCAGCGGGCATGGAAGTTTGACTCCTACGAATTTTTCATGCATCAGAACCTTTCTTCGGTGGAATCAGATTTTGAACCTGGAAACCTTGCAATTTCAAAGCCAAGAACTTACCACCACTGCCCCGAATTTTCGAGCAATATGTTCATATAATACACCAATTTTTGTTCATATAATACACAAAGCAATGAAGTAATATTTGATGGATTTGATCCAAAATTTGATATTGATTTGACGGGCTATTCTCAGACAAATGTCATCGAAGATTCTGTTGAAATCTTCGGTTTTGGTGTAAAGATCTTACAATAAATGCCATTATTTAGAGGAATTTTTTTTGATGTTTCATCACATATGTAGAAAAATGTTTTTTAAAAAGTTTTTAGAGCTTAAAAGTATTTAAATGTAGTAAATGTATTGAAATATATTGAATTCTTTAATGATTATAGAAAGTTTTTTCTTATATATTCCTCTTGTTAGAAGTAGAGATGATTATTGCATTAAATCGTCTAATTTGAAAATGATCTCATAGAAGCTTGATTTGCATTAACAAAATGATTCATTTAGTATCATTTCATGATACTTCTCTCTATATATATGTTCTACATTATAATTTCGTTGTCATCCCAATTTTTTTTATATATTTGATGCAAATAAATTAAAATAAATTTAGGCTGCCAATATTTTCATTAAATCCTAAAGTATGTTCTTTACAATCTAGTGATGGTTTAAATTACTAATAAAATTCTAATTGTGCCGAAATTTAAAATACTAGAGATTTAAAAATTTGATGCCAGTGATTACCAAAAGATTTCCGATTCAATCATATTAAAAAGAAGTATTAAAATCTGCCGACTTTCTGTCACAGAGGTAGCGCGTCTTCCTCATGTTTTGGGAGTCCCGGTTCGGGCATGGTTGTTCTTCTGTGCGCTATCAGTAAGGTATATAAATGTGCTCCCCTGTAAAAAGGGGCTGTACAAGCAAATGTAGTGAGTGTGTAGTAAAGTCGTACTCTTGGCCCTAGTTGGTGCTACTTAAAAAACAAGAGACGCTCCTTTCGGCTTAAATCGGCTGCTGTATCAGAAGGGGTCTTGTCCATAAGCAAGTGCCATAAGTAACAACAACATTATTAAAATTTAGTTCTATAATCCTTTTAAATTAGAATTACACATTTGCTATTCTTTTGATTTTTATAATTTTTAAAAACGATCATCAATAGATCTTCATGTTTATTGTACATGCATAAAATTTCAAAGACAGCAGCATTATGATATAATTTTGATAATTTTAACTCAAAAAGATTTCTAATTCATGAAAAAGATTTCTGTTTAAAGCATGCCGAAAAGAATTATACAAATTTAGTTGTATAATTTTTTTCGACAGTTAAATTTCCATTAATTGCCTAAATTTATTTCTATAACCTAACTAGGAGTAACCTTGTGTAAAATTTATTTTTATTTTTATTTTTGGTAAATTACCTAAAAAAATTTTCCTTTACAAATTTTTAAGGAGTATAATTTAATTAAATTTGAATATAAAACTGATATTTTAAGCATTTCAGCACAATATTTTTCATTTCAAAAAGAAAGTAAGCAACATTAATCTGATGAATCTTATTTTTCTGTTGTTTCTCATCAAATACCGAAGAATGTCGTAAGAACTCATTTTTATATTCTTACTCCTTAGAACTTAATGTTATATTCTTAATAGCTTCCCTCATATACTGAAGAATGTTTAATTATCTTTATTTTCATTGGAACTATTTTTCTGTTATAAACAATTATTTTGATAGGTTTGTGATTTTCTCAAGAGCTTAGTTATATAAAACTAATCTGATATAAAACATATAATACTAATCTGATAAAACATAATAATACTAATTTGAAATAAAATATAATGATACTGACTTGAAATAAAGCATAATTCGCCTTATATGTTTGATAATATTACAAGAACTTTTACTTCACTTTCATATCTTAAAAATTCATTTGATATAGTCAATTCATCTCATATTATTAGTAATTTTTAAGAATGTCCTTTGAATTTTCACAATTTCAAACCTCTTTCTAATAAATCTTATGATTATTTAATAATCATTTATTTTTCAAACATGTTTACCTAGAATATAGTACATTTTAAGAATTTTTTCTCCCTTAAATGTATTCAGCAACTTTTCTTTATTATCTTAATGAAAATTTTGGTTTATATCTATTGATACATTTAAACTAAGTATGAATAACCTTTAAAATTGTTTAGTTATAACATTAATTTTTGCTTCACTTAAAAAAGAAACGAAAAAACGATTATAATTTAATCGTTTATAATTACAGATTTTTCAAACATGCTTATCTAGAATAGAGTACATTTATGAATTTTTCTTCTCACATAAATGTATTAAGCAATTTTTCTTTATTATTTTAATGGAAAGTTTAAGTTAATTCTATTAATACAATTAGAATAATTATGAACAAACTTTAAATGTGTTTAGTTCTAACATTAATTTTTGCTTCACTTAAAAAAGAAACGAAAAAACGATTACAGTTTAATCGTTATAATTACAGATTTTCCAAACATGCTTACATAGAATAGAGTATATTTTATGAATTTTTCTTCTCACTTAAATGTATTAAGCAACTTTTCTTTATTATCTCAATGGACATTCTGATTTATATCTATTAATACATTTAAACTAAATATGAACAACCTTTAAAATTAATTAGTTCTAAAATTAATTTTTGCTTCAATTAAAAAAAGAAACGATGAGATGATTATAGGTTAATCGTTTATAATAACAAATTTTTCAAACATGTTTACCTTGAATAGAGTATATTTTATAAATTTTTATTTTCACTTAAATATATCAAGCAACTTTTCCTTATTATCTTAGTGGAAAATCTAAATTATATCTATTAATACATTTACAATAATTATGAACAAATTTTAAAAATGTTCATTTGAAATATTAATTTTTTAATTTAATCGTTTATAATTAATTTTTCAAACATGCTTATATATAATAGAGTACATTTTATGAATTTTCCTTCTCACTTAAATGTATTAAGTAACTTTTTCTTATTATCTCAATGGAAAATCTAAATTATAACTATTAATACATTTAGAATAATTATGAACAAACTTTAAAAAGGTTCAGTAGTAATATTAATATTTCAATTTAATCGTTTATAATTACAGATTTTTCAAACATGCTTACATAGAATAGAGTACATATTGTGAATTTTTCTTCTCACTTAAATGTATTTATTAAGCAACTTTTCCTTAGTATCTTAATGGAAAATCTAAATTATATCTATTAATACATTTAGAATAATTATGAACAAACTTTAAAAATGCTCAGTTGTAATATAAATTTTTGCTTCACTTTAAGAAGAAACGGGAAAACAATTATAGTTTAATTGTTTATAATTACAGATTTTTCAAACATGCTTACTTAGAATAGATTATATTTTATGAATTTTTCTTTTAACTTAAAGGTATTAAGTGTCTTTTCTTTATTATCTTAATGGAAAATCTAATTTATATCTATTAATACATTTAGAATAATTATGAACAAACTTTAAAACTGTTCAGTTGTAATATTAATTATTGCTTCACTTAAAGAAGAAAGGAGGAAACGATTTATGTCCCAAAGATCTTTATTTGCTGTCAACAGATGTCATATTCGAATTACAGATCAGACAGCCAGTTTGGCTACTGGAATTGCTGCTCTAAGCCCTTGGGCAACAGCAGCTGGTGGTGGGAGTTCAACAACGTAGACGGCATCTGCAGCGGCATGGTTGGAGGTTCCAGGTTCGTTGCTGCGGATCACGGCCTTGTACCCGTCCTTGTCGGCTGTGTACTCGACATTCCTGTAGACTCCGAGGGGATCCTGGTATCCGTAGGCACCCTTCACAGCTCCTGAACCGTCAGCAACTTCATTTCGGTGTTGGCTCATCCCCAGACCGTCAGCGAAGGCATATCCATACTGATATGGCCTTGGTTGGAGATCCTGGATGGGCAAAACTGGAACCACCGGTACAGCTGGTCCTGCACGGGCCGCAGCACAGAGGGCAAGGACGAGGAGGACTAGTGAGATGGAAGACATCGTTGGGTGAGGATACCTGGAGCAGACTACAGCTGGGACGTTTGTGTCTGTGTGTGCTGATTCTGTTGATCTGAGCATTTTTATACCTACGATGGCGCATTGCAGGCGTTCTTAGAATAGGGCGTGGTCTCAAAAACATGTCTTCTTGTTTAGATTAAAATAGAAAACATTTTACATAAATCCCAAGGAAATGCCATGGGAAATTCACATGAATGTCAAAGAAGGTGTGTCGCAATTTGTTTTGAAAGCGATATTTTGCATTCTTTTGTGTTTAAAAATTCGACGCCATTGGCATTACCATTTTGTTTGCTTGGCTGGCATTGATGGAAGAAAACCAGGCCTGTGTGCATCTTTTGTTGGAGGTGTCTTCCATGAATCCGTAAACATATTTTGATAAGTACGGTATTATATTCTTTCAATGCCTTTGTTATTATTCCACCAGTTTTTTTTTTTTTTTTTTGCTTTAAGATGAAACATAATTCCTTTCAGAGCAATTTTTGTGACGGGTAGAATAATTCATTTTCTATAAGTCTGGGAATATCTGAATATTTTGAGAAGAACTTGGCTTTGCACGTTTTCTGATAATTCGAGTCTTTTTCAACTATTATTAGTTCTTACTTTCCATATATATCTACATATACACATATAATACAATTTTTTATTTAAACTTATATTTCAAGGCACTTGATATTAATGCATTTTTTAAAATAATAATTCATTGATTTAGTTAATTTTTTTAATTAATTAAAATTAACTTTCCCACCAAAATTCTTCATTTCTCGAAATGCCAAATGAGTAAGACTTTATTTCCCCCCACACGCTAATGAGGTTAGGCGTAACTTACTTTCGATCGATTATTTCAAATGATTATGTTTATTCTCTTTGATGGATTTAAAATTAAGCATTGTTAATTCAAAAATTTTTTCGAAATCACTTTGAAGTACTTTGAATTAAAATAAAACAGAATAAAGAAAATTAAAAATTTCTAATCTGTATCTGTATTTCTATCTGTATGTCTAATTTACCCCCAACTGGCGTAGAAAATTCACGCATATGTTCTGATTTATTTTCAATGGATACGGACTTGATTTTGTTTTGCCCATACAGAATATTTTGATAAATTATTTATATTAATTGCAATTATTTAATAAAAATTACCTAAAATTAAATTTTATTTTGTTGACCTAAGTAGGAAATGACTTAATTTTTTTATATTACTTATTTTAACTCATTATTTATTTTACTTATTTGGCGAATTTTCAGCAACTGATTATTTAAATTATTTCTAAGAGGGATATTTTTGTGAAATTACTTAAAATTTTATCAAAAAGAAATGATGGTGATTATGAGTTTTTATATTGCTTTCTAATAAACTTAGATTAAGGATTCATCATTAAATTTTACATCGCATAAAATTTAAAGAAGAAATTTTATCTCGCTTCTAACTTGTTTATAATATTTTTTTTCAATTGGAATAGTTTTTTCCATTTGAACGTACTGTTTTTAATTTTATTTAATGTTTATTATTTCACTAATAATGTATAAAATATGAATTATAAATGTCATATAACGGATAAACTTTAAAAAAAAATAATTGGTATGCAGTATAAGTAATTTTTGTACTGGAAAAAAATACAATAATTTTTGGTGTGTTTTATTTATTTTTTCTTAATATATATATAATTATTTAAAAACAATGAACCCGTTCTTTCGAAATTCTAATAGTTTTTTAATTTTTTAATAAATTGATTAATATAAGAAAATATATTTTTGACACTTTGAATAAAAAAACCAATCTGCACTACTAATAAAATGAAAGTTTGTTTGTGTGTATATTTACGCGTTGACAGTTTTTCCATTAAAGACTTTGAGCTTTCAGATTTGGGACAGGTATACTACAATGGAACTGCGTACCTTTGATCATTTTTTAAAGATTTTAATTACAATTTAAATCAAGAAATAGAAAAAGTTTGGCCTTTTTTTTATAGTAATTTCCAAAATTTTTTGGGGGGAAAAACAAATTTTACACCATTTCAAAATATAAAAAATATAAGTAATATTTATAAAAATAAAAATTTAATAATTGTGAAAATGTTTCCTAAACTTTTAATTTTTTTTTAAAAAATTCCATTTTAATTTTTTATAATATTTGTTGCATTTTTGCCTTGCTAAATTAAAATCGTTTTCAATATTTCATTAAATATTTAAGCGCGTCATTTTCTTCCGTTGTATGAAGCTGAAATTTGAAGGATACTATTTAATATCTGTATAGTTTATAAGGCAAATAAAAAGATGAAGTTACTTTATCAAAAAATTTAGAAAACAAATGAAACCCTTATTTATGTTTATAAGGCGCAGTGATATTAGAATTCTGCCACCATTATTCTGGTTCACTTAGATAATAAAATAAACTCAAAAAGGAAAAAAAATTGGTTTTAATGTCAGATAAATTGATATTATCAAGAAAAGGAAGATACATTTGAACAATTAATATGATTTACCAGGAATATAACAAATATTCTGGGTAAACTAGCTGGTCTTAAAAGAAAATTCTTGCCTTAATATTATTTTTATTAATTAGCAAAATGAATTATTTTGAAAAAATTAGCGAGAACAACAAAAACAAATTGGAATTTTCAAGTGCAAGTTACTTCCGATTGATTATCAGTAATAAGAAAGCAAATTATTGGTTGTAAGTAAGAATTATTTTTAATCATCTAGAAATATAAAAATATCTGTAACAAGTGCAAGAAAGTAAAAGTTTTTAAAAACAAAATTCGATTCATTTAGCGTAATGTTAGGTATACATGAAAAATAATTTATTCATATGAAGAAATAATTTGAAAAAATTAACCTTGTGGAGCAAATATTTTTTCAGGCGGGCATTTATTTCATTTCAAAGTTATAGCTGTTTAATTTTTGAAATTCTACGGTAACCAATGGAAATTAAATAATACCAAGGAATTTGCAGAACGTTATTGAATTACAGTCGGCATCCTGGCATTGGTGTAGAGTGTCTCTCACGTGATCTGGGAGTCCTGGGTTTGTTCTCCGTCTGTTCTGTCTGTGATTTCTGTATATAAGGTATCGTATACCCCGTTTGATTATTAGTGGGGCAAAGGGTTTTATAAATGTTCAATAAAAAAATTATAGAATTATATAATAAGGGAATAATTGAGTTGAATGATTTTTAATCAGTTTGAAAATTAATTTATTTGAAAACTGAAAAGAGTAAAAAGAGTTTAAAAAAAATTATGTACGTTTTTAAAAATGTAATCTAGAAAATGCCTTATTATTTAATTATAAACTGATTAAATATAGTCAGAAATGAAATGTTATCCAAAAAGTCTATATGCTTCCTGTTAGAATTGAAATACACGCCTTATTTAAAGGATATGAAAATATCTAAAATTAATTCAAAACAAATTTGTATTATTGATGCAAATGTACAGAATTATGAATATAAGATTAAAAAGGATTAAAAGGAAATATTTTATGCCTATTTCAATGCATCATGTCAGAACATCATTTCTTGAACGACAAGCATCACGTGCTCGAGCAAGTTAAATTGTATTGTTATTCATTTTAGTTGTTTCATTGAATGAGTCCCTTTAGTATTGCAAACGATTCAAAAAACTTTGTCTCGCAATGATTGTTTAAAAAAATATCACATTTCCTATTTATTCCATTTCATATAATCACGTGATCAAAATTACATTTTTCTCGGTTCTATTTGCTGTAGTCCTTAACTTAGTTTTTTAAATCAGAGCTTTTGTAGATGATATGGCAACACGTTATTAAAAGCCGATTTTTTGAGATGCTCATGCAGATAATAAAATTTCAATTTTTCGCCTACGGCTTTTTGTCTACCTCATTCCCAAAATAACATAATCTTATTTGATAAAAAAGGTCTAATCAATAAAAAAGTAAATTTAAATGGCTAGAGAAAGGTTCCGGATTTTGCCTACGGATATTTGTTGACTCCCAAAACCTCATCCCCAAAGCATCATATTCTGAAATGATAGCAAAAGCACATGAAATTGACTTCTCATTACAAATTTAATTTGAGGAAAGGCAGAGAAATTTATCAATGATTGCTTGAAATAATTCAATAGAACAAACATTAACTATTAATTATTCTAACTCTATCTGATTATTCTAATTATGGCATTCCCAAAACTTCTAAATGCATCCTTCCGTTTATTATTTTTCGAATAAATTAACTGGGCTTCCAGGTCGATATGTGGAAGTAGCAGCAGCAGAAGTGTATTAATTTCATTTTCATTCAGCTATTTGAGGAAATCTCACGTTCTATTTCTGATCCACCCCTCCGGAAATCCAGAGCGAATTCCGTTTCCTGCGGCGGCCCCTGCGCAAGAAACCCACTTTTAAGGAATATGCCCTCCGCTTTCTTTTTTATCGAAGGACGAGGAACAAAGTTCATTGTTATACTTGCACTTGACAGTGCCGGAAGTTCGACGACCCCAATAAGGAGCGCACCGACCCCTCAGTCTCCCGATATGTTACTTTTTTCGCAATAAGCATTACTTTTTTTGCATAAAAGGATGTGTTTTACGTTCTCGAGAGAAACATTCGAAGTGCGAGTATGTATGTCATGGTGCCGATTGGGCACTGCTTTAAAGATACTTGAAGCGAGGAAAAAAATATTCGCATGTCAGATGTTAGAGCAATTTGATAATTTGAATAAATAAATAAAAACACTTTTTGAGCAATTTTTGTATTTTTTGAAATAATTTTAATATTAAGTAATTCACGAGAAATTGGTGGAATTTTATTGTTTGTTGAAAACAATAAAAATACACTATAAACAGAAATCACTATAAACTAAACTAGAACCACAATCACTTTAAAACACAATTACTATAAATTACACCATAATAACAATCACTATAAATTACACTATAAAACACAATTACTATAAATTACACTATAAAACGCAATTACTATAAATTACACTATAACAACAATCACTATAAATTAGACTATAAAACACAATTACTATAAATTACACTATAACAACAATCACTATAAATTACACTATAACAACAATCACTATAAAACACAATTACTATAAATTACACTATAACAACAATCACTATAAAACACAATTACTATAAATTACTCTGCAACAACAATCACTTTAAAATTATTCGAAATCAGAATAATTGTTAAAATTAATTACGTTCATTGAATTTTTAACACCAGCGTTTCCACAAATAAATTAAGCTCAAAATTTTTCATCAGAGTCACTCATAAGAGTTTTTCATAGCCTCAAAGCTTTCAATTAAAGGAAAATGAAAAGATTTCTAAACGCTGTTTTTACTTATTATTTGAATTGAGATGAAATAATTTGTCTTTCATTAAATTCATCATTTTTGAATAATTCCGAAGTTTTGACATCGATATTAGAATGCACATACTTCTTGAAAATGACTGTTATTGTCAGGCGAATCCAGTTTTTTTTTCAGTATCTAAAATTACATAATCGAAGTGTTACTCCCTATAAAATGGGGTATTTAATAATGGTAATGAATGATGGGAAATGTTATGAATTACTATTCATAACATTTATAAAATAACGTACATAAAGGTAACGTACATAACGTACGTAAAGGTAAACGCTTTCAAGATTAATAATAATAATAAATATTGTGAAAATATTCTCCCCAGAAATTGCTTCTACAAATTAATGAAGGCGTTCGCCCCTGCATTAACTTGTATGCTTTCAGTAAACAACTCTCATATTTTCATTTTCACACCTGAAATTTGTGTGTTTCATTATATGGTTTAACCATTATTTTTCATGCCTCTAATGGGAAATGTATGACGATTAATCGCAGACACTTGGTTAAGTGCCAGAATATAACGTACGTATTTTGACTTGCAATCATTTTGAATGATTGAAACCAAAATCTGACTTACCGGGTGTCCAAAAAGTTCCCGTACTCCAAATTTAAAAAAATCATTTTCCATGATTTTTTTTTCAAGTATATTAAATTTTGCCATACGAGTAATGAAACCATGGACATGCTTGAAGCTTTTTTCGGCGATCGACTTAACTCAGAAAATCTCTGGCCACCTCGATCCCCTGATCTGACCATGCCGGACTTTTTTCGTGAGAATATTTAAAGGACAAAATTTATGAAGGTGATCCTCAAACAATAGATGATTTGAAAATCGCAATTACCCAAATGATACAAGAAATCACTCCTAGCATGTTAAAACGCGTTTCCAAAAACAGGCGCAAACGAGTTCAGCTTTGTCTCCAAGAAAGGGGTGGACATTTTGAACAGTTATTATAAATGTAAGTTCAGTATTTTTTCCTTAGTTATGTTAAAAGTGCTTTTTATCATTGGCTTTAAAAAATTCTTTTTAAACCTGTAGTTTTTGTAAAATAAATTCACTAATCATCAGTACGGGAACTTTTTGGACGCCCTGTAGAACCATAATTATAGTCAGAAGATCGCATAACAAATTTCATGTATTTATGTTATTGTGATTTGAACTATTGGATTTAAATGCATGTGAAATACCAGACCAACTACCGAAATTTCAGAAAATTTAATTTAAAATAATTTATACTTTAGATGGCCAGACCAAATTTTACTATCTATCTGATCGAATAGTAGATGGAATTTTTTCTATCTAGCTTTTTTTGTTTTGTAGTTATGCCTACAGTTCATCGTGTAACCATTTAACTGCACGTATTTATTTCTATTTATAATGTTTAAATGTTTATTCTAAAGAGAAATAATGAGTGTTGTTGTTGTTACTTATGACACTTGCCATATTGGACAAGCACCCCTCCCCCCCGCTGATACAGCAGCAGATTTAATCCGAAAGAAGTATCTCTTGTTTTTGAAGTAGCGCCAACGAGGGCCAAGAGTACGACTTAGCTATATGCTCGTCACATTTGCCTGCACAGCCCCTTTTACAGAGGGGTAAATTCATACATATCACAGATAGCACACAGAAGAACAACCATGCCCGAACCGGGACTCCCAGAACACGAGGAAGACGCTCTTTGTGCCAGAAAGCCGGCATAATGAATGTTTGCCAACTATAAAAATATACTGGTAAAAAGAGACTTTTATATTTATTGCAGAATTGTTATAATGTGATTTATGTCAGTGGGATGTTCATAAAGCAGTCTTTTAGCACTTTTTATTTTTTAAAAAATTTTTTACAAAAGAATTAAATTTTTTAAATTCTTTTTAAAATATTTTCTCAAATTATAAGCAGATATCGAAAACGATATTTTTTTTGTATAAAAATAAAAAGTCATGTTTTCTAAGGTTATTGCGTTAATTTATACTCTGACAATACTCTTTTACAGAGTTAATACTCTTTTAGAGAGTTAATTTATACTCTGACAATAAGGTTATTGCAATAATTTATACTCTGACGGGCAAGCTTCTTTTAAATCGATTTCTTTCAAAATTAGATAAAAAAACTTACAAATTTCAATTAACTATACACCAAATAATTTAATCATACCAAATGTTTTAAATTTTAAAAAATTGTGTTCATTTGAAAATAAAAATTATTTCTCACAATTTCGAAGGGGTACATCGAACGAAGGGGTAACAGTGAATTCTGAAATAAGAACTTTTAAAAATTATCTTAAATTATATCGCTAATCCATTAATGTTATCATTTTTGGCATAATTTTCCCTACATATAATTTATATTCAAACTCAGATCATGAAAATATTCTGCGTAAGGAACTATCGATTTTCTACAACAAAGAAAAGACCCCATATTTCCACTGAGATTTCTCAGATTAATGCCGGATTCTTCCTAACATCCTCACCATTCAAAATTTCAATATACTAAAAGATCCTTTTTTTTTTTATTTTCTACATTTTGAAAACTCAAAATCTCCTTCATAAAGAATATATGAAAAATAAAAATAACACAGTAGAAAATAAATAAAGGGCGATGCGAATAGTAGCATCTAACTCATCAGAGATAGTATCGATGACTGCATATGCCAATGCAAAATTTTTCATTTCGGAGCCGGTTCTTTGACGGATATACCGATGTCTCTTTTTGATCCGTAACGTCTGAAAAACGAAGGCAGTGAAAACAGTAGCCTACAGAAAACGAAAGGGAGGCGTTTTAAAAACTGTAGAAAAAAGATGATGACAGAGGAGGTAGGGGAAAAAATGGGGATCTATTTTTCAATAACAAAGGTATGAACTTGCTTTTACATAGTTCATTTTCAATCCATATACGCTGTATACTGTTATTCATTACTAAGATATGAAAGAAGGGGGATATAGATATTCATCAAATTGTATTGAATTTTTATTTTTTTTATTAAATTTTTTATATAAAATATACACAAAGAGAAAATATTGTAATCGTCGAAAATTTCGAATTCAGGAATGATTCATCGTTACGTTGTCAGACTTTCTGAGTCTGAATACAATTTTTGGATTTGTAGCAGCTATACCTTTTTATTATTATCTTTGTTTTCGTAAGTTTGTTTTTTTAAATTTGTCAACATGAGTTGAATGTTTTTTAAATAAACATATAATATAAACTTTTTAAACATCAATTTCTACTTAGATAAGTAGGAAATTTTTTATTTTAGTTACTTTTTATTGATTAATTACAATTGTTGTGGTTGTCGTTGTTTCGGAGGGTATTGCATAGGTGTATCCAAATGGCCGGTCGAAGCCATTTGGATATAAAGATGAGCCATCGCAAAGCAACCCCCGCCGAGCACGGAAGTGCAGATTAATCAACTTAATTTTCATAAAACTGAATTCAAAGAACCAGATCGGAAAGAGATATGAATTTAAATTCTCAAAAATTGTCACCTTGTCTCCAAGTATAGTAATTATCAAACATTTCAACAGTTATTAGAGGAACATAAAAATGCAAACAACGTTAATTAAGAAAATGCTGTAAAAAAGAAAAAGGTATAAACATTTCAACGGTTATTAAAGGAGCATAAAAAAGTGAACAACGTTAACTAAGAAAATTCTGTTAAAAAGAAAAAGGTATAAACATTTCAACCGTTATTAGAGGAACATAAAAATGTTAAAAAGAAAAAGTATAAAACAGCTATATGCAAAGGAAGCTCTTGGTAACCCAAAAGCAAATAATATGTATACAAAACATAGTTGCCATATACAATATAGACGTAAGAAAACTATTGTAAAAGCAAAGAGTAATTTCAATTGTGCTCCACGGATTCCAACTGCATAAGTTTCAGAGGGTATGGACCCCTGAGGGCAGAAGTCTGACTTCTAGCTCACATTCGCCACAAATCCTTTTCAACGGGATGAACTTCATTCATTCATCTCTTTCATTCATCCACAGATCGTAATTTAGATCTAGAACAGTGAGCGATCACCTCTGACTCAGTACCCTCAGTTGTATTACTCTCGACATAGAAGACTTTGTAACCACAATAGATTTAACATGTGCCTGCCACCACATTCACATAACTAAGAGTTTCGGCTAGGGGATTTGAACTTTCAGCCCAGGAAATGTGAATCCAACTCTCTACCAATCAGGCTATCCAGGCCTAACAACTACAGTTACTATAAATAATTGATCAAAAAATTATACTAGCATTGAATTTTCAGCGTCAAAGATATTGTTGAAAATCATACCTCTTAATTGAGGATGAAAACCTTCAGACATGGTGATAGAATCTGGCCAACCTGGTGATACATGAAAAAGAGGGGGGGGGTCTAGCTCTTCCTATCAAAGAAGGGACGTATTTCCTTACATAAATGCTGTTAAATGCTGTACTGAGGTCGGTGATGGCCCTTAAGATTCATCCACAGTTCCCTCCAATGTTGCTGTAGAGGCGTCATTCTTTTTTTTATCCGTGTGCTTTCGAACGTTTTTCAATTTTTACTAATTATAGAATAGGTACAAATTTTCAATCTTTAATAAAATACTGTTTATTCATCCAATCAAATTCAAGTAAATTCTTTAAAACTTGTAGTGAATGACATTTGATATTAATACAGTTTTTTTAAATATCATTTCATTAATTTTTTTATTAATTAATTAAAAACTAACTTTCTCGTCAAAAATCTTCATTCTTCCCACACCAAATAAGTAATGAATTCAGTTTGTTTTTCCTCACGTCAGTGAGGTTACACTTGACATCTTTTCGGCGGATTATTTCAAACGATTCTGTTTATTTTATTAATGCTTAATGCATTTAAAATAAAACATTGTTAATGAATCGATTTTTACGATTCATTTTGACAATTTCTGATTAAAATAATACAGGATATAGGAAAATTAGAAATTTCGAATCCGTATTGCGTACCCCAATTTATGTAGAAACATGTATTTTGTTTTGCCACAATTGACTTTAAATCCTCAATTGGCGTTGAAAATTCAATGCTAGTATATTTTTTTGATTAACTATTTATAATAATTATAATCATTAGGCCTGGATGACCTGGTTGGAGTGGCTTTGGATTCCCATCCCTTGGGGGTGCCAGTTCGACGCCATGCATAGAAAGGAGAATGGAAAATTGCCAGGGAATTCTTATTCTATTTTGCCGCTTAATATTGTGACTCTGTCATATTTCTATACACATTTATATTAATTGTAATTATTTAATTAAGTGTAATTAAAATAAAATATTTCAAGGTCAATGATAAGATATGACTATATTCCTGGAAATCCTTAGTTCTATTCAAATAAATATCAAAGATAATTTTTAGAAAAAATACCTAACAGTGTTTTTTAACTTTTCTAAGAATTTAAAATTTATTTGAATGGCTGTTAAATAGACATTGATAAGATCATGTCACATTAATTATTTAATTTAATAATAATTTGATTAATCTATATAAAACAACTTTCATCGCGATGAAGCTAATAGAAACTGTACAAAGAAGACAGTATTTTATTCTTTTCTTTATAAGTTCGGCACTTCACAGCTCTTTTGTTTAACTGTCCCTTTATTGAATATACTCAACAGGAAAAAACCCTACTTTTTTTAATAAGGTGACCAGGGACCTTCCAAATGACTTTTTGCAATTTTCATATTAGCGATTTGAAATTTTACAGGCATTAAGAGTAACGCTATAGGAGATGACACATAAAACTTTAAAGCATGATGTTAATTTACTTAGGAGTTAGGGGGGTTAATATAATATAATATCAGCGATAAATAACATTAATGAAAAATGTTCCATGAGCTCCAAATTTGTTCGAAAGCTCTCCAATTTTTATTATAACTTACTCTAACCTTTTTGAAACAAAAATTGGGATTAATCTTGACATTAGAGTACGGAATATCAAAATTAACCAATGTAATAACTCAAAACAACTGATTTTTTAAAAAAAAGTTTAAGTAGTTTTGAGTTATTACATCGGTTAATTTCGATATTTCATACTCTAACGTCAAATTAATTCCAACTTTTGTTTCAAAAGAGTTAGAGTAAATAATAATAAAAATTGGAGTTCTTTCGGACAAATTTGGAGTGCCTTTAACAAATTTTTAATTAACATTATTTATCGCTAATATTATATTACATCAACTCCCCTGGTAACTCATAAATAAATTAACATCATGCTTTCAAATTTTGTGTGTCATCTCCAATAGTGTTACTCTTAATGCCTGGAAAATTTCAAATCGCTAAGGTGAAAATTGCAAAAAATCATTTGGAAGGTCCCTGTTGACTTAAGTAACAAATAAAAGGCCTTTAAATGAGACGGTGCAAATGTCAATTCAAAGCAATGTAACAAAGATTTATAACTTTGCTTATGACTCCAACTATTTGTCGAATCCACTCATCTTTAAGTGTTAAATGATTAGATTATCTCTGCGACAAAAGGACTTCGATTAGTTTGATTAATATTGCCCAAATAGCAATCAAACAACTTCTAATGCGCCAAAACAAACGCCCTTTTAAAAAAACCGAGCCACCATCAAGAACTAGGGTTCTCCTGTTGAGTAGCACTTCAAAGAAGGTGCCAACTAACTATCCCTTCTATCTTCCGCCAAGAGCCAAGACAAAAAATTAAGAGAAAGAACAAACAGTAGCAATTAAGGGCAGTGCGACAGGCCCATCAAATTCGAAGATCCATTCATCTACCTCGCCGCCCCTCCAGTTAAAGTTACAGGGGACGGGAGAGGGAGCAGTGAAAAAAATCGCCAAAGAAATCGCCTCCTTTAAAAGAAAAGTGTCGGACAAAGAGAAGAAAAACGCAATAAGAACTAAATCTATTGTATTAGTTAATTGGCTCGTGAAGGCTCTGGACAAATGGCCACCCTCGATACTCGAAGACAGAGGCGTCTGTTTTAAGGACCCCTAAAGTGGACAAGGAGCCATCTACTGGGTAGATCTGGACCTCTTTGTCTTTCGACTCGTGCCTGTTGTCCACCCTCCCCTGCTTTGTCGATTGTCGTCTGCTATCAACGTCACTTTTCTAAGGGGATGTCGTCTGATGGCAACAGTTTTGTTAGAGATTGGAGATCAACAAGAAACTTGGGAGTTGGAAAGATTTCGTGTCCGACAAACGTTCAAATGTATGTCTTCTCATGTTTGCGAGTGTTAATGTATATGTTTCGTAGATAAACCACCTAGCTAGAAGAATTGCCTGAAAATGTGATATAATTATAGTTGCCATAGTAACGTAATTGAAATTTCAAATAGCAGTTTAAAAAATTCCTGCCAGGGAAAAAAGATTAAATTTAGCTAGTTAATGAATGATTTATTTTTGAAAACTAGCAATTGATATTGTAAATGTTTAATATTAAATAACTCATCATTGTTTTTCAATATTAAATGATGATTTATAAAAAGACGTGATTTTGTGCACTCGTTTCCGCGTTTCACAGAATACATTATTTGGCTTGATAATATTAAATTTTGTATAGATGTTGCCGTTAAAGTATGAAATCCGTTATTTTATAGAATACCTATTTATTTCATGAAATAACTGATCGTGTCCGTTAAAGTGTTAAACACTCTTGTATTTTATGGTTTAACTAGATATTTCATAGAATAACGATCTGCAGCCCATTAAAGTGCAAAATAATCTATATCATATACCTCAAAGTTTAGGTACTGGTCAGGGATTTAAAAAATGTTTTAGAAATAATGTTCTTTGTAATTCCAAGTGTCATTTTAGTAATACTTGTTGTAACAAATGATTTTATGGTACGTTTTCATAAATACCATTTATACGCTGCATAAATTAGACAAATTGCTTCTTTTTCATTTTAATTGTATATCATTTGTTTATTTATAGAATACCTAGCTATTTCCTTTTAGATAAATTGTTTATTTTACACTTTAACTGTCTCTGATTAGTTAATTTATAGAATACCTAGTTATTTCATAGAATAACTAGTTAGAGTGTCAAATTAATAACATATTAGACATTTCAACGGACACGATCAGTTATTTCATGGAATAACTAGGTATTCTATAAAATAACTGCATTATATACTTCAACGATAGCATATATATATATATTAAAAAGTGTAAATATGCATAAGAAGCTGTGAATGATATAAGCTATTTTGCTAAACTTTAATTAACAATTCTTTGCATGATGATTGGAATTTACTTCATGGCGTTTAATGAACAAAAATTGTACTAAAAACTAGTGTGCTGTAAATTGATTGATGATGGTAACTTTTTTTTACAAATATTGATTAATAAGGAATGTGGCTATCAAAAAAATCAAATGTCACAATCCTTAAAGTGACTCTTCCGCTGTTTTTTGCGGTTGGAAGAAACATGGGATTTTTTGAATATTTTTTATCATGTCAGAAAATGATGTTGTTTTTGGGATGAGGTTTTTAGCGTCAACAAAAATCTATATTCTAAAAATAAAAATTTTATTATCTCCACGAACATCTAAAAAAATCAGCTTTTAATAACGCTTTGCCATTGCATTTACAAAAGCTCTGATTTTTTTTAAAAAAGTTAATAACTACAGCCAATAAAACCTAGAGAAATGACATTTTGGACACGCGATTATATGAAATGAAATAAATAACAAATGGGATATTTTTTTAAACAATCAATGCGAGAAATAGTGTTTTTTTGGATCGTTTGCAATACTAAAGTAACTCATTCAATGAAGCCATTAAAATGGATAAAAATATAATGTAGCTTGCACGAGCACGTGGTGCTTGGCCGTTGAAGAAACGATGTTCTGACATGATGCATTGAAATATGCATAGCAGAATTCATTTTAATCTTTTTATAATTTATATCAGAATTTTTGCTAAAAACTCGTTAATGATTGGTGAAATTTAGAAGAGAGAGAAACTGAAGATTTTGTATATAGCGTAACATGTAGTGAGGATGGATATTACCATCCTACAATTTTTTAATTATTTCATATTATATATTTATACTATGATTTTTTAAAATATTTTCCTTTTAATTATATCAATACAATTCATTTCTCCCCAAAAAATCATGCAAAGAAGAGTTAATAAGAAATCAAATGCAATTCTGGTGTTTTCCACCATAAGTTTTGAAGACATTAAGAGGAGGTTGTTTTCGTGGGTTTCAGCCCTCTACTGTATTCATTTCTGTACTGTATTCATTTATTCTAGAGATACCAAATTTTGTGAACATATAAATTAGAAATGTATAGATATATATTAGAAATTGTAAATGTTCAAATCAAATTAAAGTAAATTAGAAATTAACTTTAATTTTGATGTTTCCTACCATAAGTTTTGAAGACATTAAAAAAAAAATATTTGTTTACATGTGTTTACAAGTTCTGCATAATATATCATTTGACAAGAGATTCCAAATTTTGTACACACACACACACACACACACACACACACACACACACACACACACACACACACACACACACACACACACACACACACACACACACAAACTAGAAGCTATGGATGTTCTAAGAGATTTTAATGATAATAAATGAAAAATTAACTAAAATTTGATATTTCAAACTACACTGTTTCGAAAACATCATGAACCAAATTAAATTTTTCCACTGTTTTGAAATTTAAATATCTTTCTTTAGTGATGGTAATTTATTTGCAGTATAATTTCCTTCCAGGCATCGACTATTCCATAAAAAATATTTTTTGGTATAATTTTTAGCCATGTCTTTCATTGTTTTAATGAAATTCTAACTGTTTCCATTGTTTCATTAAGTATTTGACAGTTTGATTTTATTTCAGAGTTTATAGAATGAAGAAAGATTGTATTCTATCGCAGTTTTTATATAGAAATTAAGAAAGTGAAATTCCATTACCTTACCAAAAACAAAAATTCCTATTATAGTTTAATTTTATTAATGAATCGGTGTAAAGCAACAATAGAGCTATTTTTGGATGGACATCGTAATTTTCAACAGCAGTCAGATGACGAAGACAATACCTGAGCTGGCAAACCTGGCTATGGCAAACATGCAACTGACTCCTTTCTTCGGTGGAATCGTCGGTGGAAACCCTGCAGCTCACTCATCAAGACCTTCCCACCATGCCACCGCGGTCCCACTATCATGTTATAAGAAATTATTTAGACTCCTAAGTTTTTAATAACATTATTATGTCTTTGGACTTTATTCGTTAAAAAACCCCCTTTTTGACAAAATATTACATAAAAATAATAAAGAGATGTGTAGGTTTAATGTAAATCAAATTTCTTACTAAATTGATATTTCTGGAGTATCAATTAGTCGTTGAAGGCTGCTATCTGTAAAAAAATGGATATAACAAGGTTAAAATTAATTTTTTAAGCAAATAAATGAAAAAAATTTTATATAAAATACTGTGACTGTCATTATTATGAAAAAAAATGTGGATAAATCCAAAAAAAAATAATTTTTAAATTTCCGCCTATTTTTTAAAAAATATTTTATCATAAATTTAAATGTGATGACAGTAAACAAAATGTGTTGATTTTTTGTGATTTAGTTTAATTTGTCATCAAGCTTTAGAATCTTGAAAACGTTTTTTGAAGATTTCAATTCTGCTAAAAGCACCAGAATTTAAGGGATTGATTTCATATCAATACGATATTAACTAATTAAAAAATTCATAGGAATCACAAATGATGATTCAAATTGCGAAAAAAAATCAATACATATATGGTTTCATGGTTCCAAGAAAAACTTTTAAAATTTCAACCTAACATCATTTATTCCCACAGACCATTCTAAGTTTTAATTTTGTTTTGGTATTCCTTATCAAAATCATTAGAGAGTACACGATGTCTAAAGAAATTTTAAACATTTTTCTTCAATTCTAAAATTATTACTTTCTAAACGGAAGCAACTTCTCAATAATGAGGCTAAAAAAACTTTTTCTCATTAATGATATCAAGGATTCATAAGTTAAAGAATTAATTATAAAAGTGCTTCGAAAATTAGTTGTTTTCTCCAAACAAACATTTTCCCTAAGGTCTAATAATGTTATTTTCAAAATTTTCCCAGAGAAAAATCTTAAAAATTAATGAGAGAATCGATAAATAAATAATCTAAAATAACATTTCTTTATCTTAAGTTCAAGGATGTTCCTTTTTTATTAACCTTATTTCCTTAAAAACGCTAATGAATGCAATTTATTTTTAGTCATTTCAAAATAGTTTTAAAATTGGAGCTTTACTTTAAAAAGAGAGCATGGCGACTTCCGGTAATTTTCGCAGAAGCTTAAAGTCTGGAAGTTTTACCGATAGGTAATCAACAATGGGAAAATAGCCAGTTAATGATCTATTAAAATATTCAGTTTTTTTTCTTTCTGATTTAAAACTTTATTTGTGAGGAATTTTTCAATGGTGTTCGTGATAATGATATCCATTTTTTTTCTAAAATTATGTTTTGAATCCAGCGTAATTATTAGCTTTTAATAAATATTTATACTACATCTGAATGATGGTGACGGTAATTGTATTATTGACAAAAGAAATTACCTGGAAGATAAAGGTTTGTGAAATTGGTTGTTGAGTTAATGGCTGAATAATGTAGGGTTATTTAAATAATAGAATAAGTATTTAATATGGGAAAAAAGTTTAAATTTCTAGTATAATAAACCTATTTTTTCTTCGTGGAAAACGGAAGAGTACATCGGAATTCATTCAATGAAATTTAAAAGTTCAAATGCCCTCAAATATCTGTTTATGAATTTCATTCAGGTCTGAATGTCATTCTTAAATTCATTTTGTTTTTATTTTTCTCATGTCAGACAGTTAAAAGAAAAATACCGTAATCTTTAAAAAAGATCAAACTCACGATTACAAATATATTGACAAATTTAATTTTTATCCTAAAAAGAACTTGTGAAAATTAAAAAAAAATTTGTTTGCTATGAACTAAATAATTGACAACAAATTAATTCAAATATGAGCAAGCTGGTGGAATTAAATTGAATAACTGTGCTGTTTATACAAAAACTGCATATTCTCGTCAATTTTTTAATGAAACCTAGCAAAAAGATTGTGTTTTTTAGTAAGAAAAATAACTTTATAGATATAACAATGATTGCTAAAATAAATGAAGAGTCAATGGTACTTATGTATTAGATCTCTCAACTTTATCGCCAAATTTGAAGTCCATGAGTTGCTAAACCACCAATTCTGGCAATCCAGCAATGGTGTCATTCGTTGATCTTCATCGCCAAATTTAAATCGCCTATGAGTTACTAAACCATTGGCGATCGTTGGCGAAGACGGGCTAATACTTAAGTATTGAGTCAAAGACCTTGGTTCCGATTTGGCGACGTAATTGATGATTCTGGCGATAAAAATAAATTATCCCGAATATTCAAGAGACATATTGAAAGCTCTAATTGGAATTGACAGCCAATATTTTATTTGGATGTTATTTGTTAGTTTGCTGCTAGTATACTGCTGTTTGCTGCAAGTGCTATTTTGTGTGCACTCCGTTTCTATTTTTTTTACTTAATTTATCCCTCCCCTTCCAGGGGCACCTCGAAATGAGGATTAAAAGCCACTGGCATGGTGATTGGTTCTCTTCATCCTGGAGGGTATACGAAAAGGGGAGTGTCTGGCTTCTCTCATCGATTACAGGACATATTTCCTGAGGGACGGATTGTGCCGTGGCCGGTGATGGCTGTTAGGACTCACCAGTTACATCTAATGTTGTTGTAGTGGTGATCCGGTCATTCAGTGTTATTTCTCCGTGGTCTGAGAACCAGTGATATGACTTTTCTACTGCGTATTCATGTAGAATAAAGACTTTATTCATTACTAAGCTTATTGTAGTTTTTCGCCTTTATTATTCTGATCTGTTTTTGCATTTTAATTAAACATTTAGATTTAAAATGTGACACAGACACCTTTTTATCTCTTAAGCGTACATAAAACTATGTTGTTGGCATTGACTGTTTGATATAATTAATGCCGGCTTTCTGGCACAGAAGTAGCGCGTCTTCATCGTGTTCTGGGGGTCCCGGGTTCACATCCCTGTTAGGGTATGGTTGTTCTTCTGTGAGCCATCTGTGAAATGTGTGATTGTGCCTCTCTGAAAAAAGTGGTTGTGGATGAGTGCGTAGCTAAGTCGTACTCTTGATCCTAGTTGGCACTACTTCAAAAACAAGAGGCGCTTCTTTCGGCTTAAATCTGCTGCTGTATCAGCGAGGGGCTTGTACATGGCAAGTGTCATAAGTAAGAACAACAACAACAGATATAGCACTTTACAAGAACACAGACGGATCTTTCAGCGATTTAAGCTGAGCGAGCGTCTCTTGTTTTTTCAGTAGCGCCAATTAGGGCCAAGAGCTACTTCCTGTGGCATTTCGGTTTTACAAACTCAACAGCAAAGAGTAACATTCCCCCACCTCTGAAATAGAACACAGAGGAACAATCATGCCTGAACCAGGACTCAAACACGTGATGCCCAGATCACGGGGAAGACGTGCCAGACAATGTGATCCACGATACTCATATTATTAAACAAGCAAAAAGATAAATGGTGATTCGTTAATTATTAATAATTTGCCAAACTATTCACAGATAGAACACAGAATAGCAATCATGCCTGAACCGGGGCTCGAACCCGGGTGTCCAGATCACGGGGAAGACGCGTAAGACGATGTGATCCATGAAACTGGCATTATTAAACAAGCAAAAAGATAAACGGTGATTCGTCATCAATAATTTGTCCCCCAATAGATCACGTTTGTGAACTCGTTGTAATTGTTTTTGGATTCCGCGTTTTGAAAAGCTGGAGGCATTTTTTTTGTTAGAGAAAAAAAAGTCAAGTGCCCGAAGTTTCATTGAAATTGACTTAATCGCTAGGTGGAGATGTGGAACAATGCCGCACTGACTTTTATTTATATTAAGATTAGACCGATTTTAACAGCAGATTAATATATAATATTTAACAATAAATAAATTAATTCTAAGCAATGTAGTTATTTTAGTAAAGATTTATTTATAATAAAATATATGGACGCAGCTTGAAATAAATTGTTTTATAATGCTCAATGATTCATTATTTTTATATTTATATCGTGGCGTCATTTCCAACTCAAACCAATCCTATTTACATGTATTTTTAAGTTTGTCACATGGTTTTAAAGTGTGTTACATGTATTTTAAAGTTTGCTTATTTACATGTAAGTTAAAGTTTGCATATTTGCTTGTAAGTTAAAGTAAGTTATTTTAAAGTTTGTCTATTTACATGTAAGTTAAAGTTTGCATATTTGCTTGTAAGTTAAAATAAGTTATTTTAAAGTTTGTCACATGGTTTTAAAGTTTGTTACATGTATTTTAAAGTTTGCCTATTTGCATGCAAGTTAAAGTTTGCCAACCAATCCTATTTACATGTATTAAATGAATGACTGGACTGCCGCAACAAGAACACTGGTCGGAACTGTGGATGAGTCTTAACGGTCATCACTGGCTTCGGTAAAACCCTCCTCGTTGGAAGTACGTGCAGTCATAAATGGGAGGAGTCTAACCCCCACCTATTAGTGTACCCTCCAAGGGTGGTGAGATCCAGCCACCATTCCGGAAGCATCCCATCCTCACTAGGATGCACCCCTCAGGAATAAATTAAAGTGTAAAAAAGACATTTCTTGCAAAAACCGGCGATAGGTGACAAGTTGTTCCGGTTTTGTTATATATAGCACACCTTATAATACAATTTGTATTTTTGTGCTATAGAAAGTCTAGTTTATCTTTCAAAATTTTGTTTTAAAATAAGCCTCCTATAATTATTAGATATGAATGAATAAAATATTCTAAAATATACTAATGATATGAATGAATAAAATATACTAACTTGTGGGTTACTAAAAATATATATACAAAATTTTACCTTCAGTCTATCAAAGGACTGTCTACCTATCTATTCTAAAGTAAGAGTCAGTATTAAAACAGTTCCAGATACAGAAAAGCCAGAAACAATCAACTTTTAATAGAGTAAGGCCCATAAGCAATAATTTTTTATATTAAAACTCTAGATAAAAATGAGAAATCTAGAAGCAGTAACTAGTCCCTCGTAAGCGAGTGCTATGTACGCGTCTTTTCGAAATCTTTTTTATTTCCTCACCCCCCCCCCCCCCCTCATTTCCACTGTGTCCTCCCCCCTCTCGTAATTTTTTACTCCCTCTCTCAATCCATGGAACCTTTTCGTCGCTAAGAATTAACCGAATTAGAAGAAGTTTGTTAGCGCCAGGATTCTTTACAAAGGACTCGATAGCAGAAATGCTTCGCCATAAAAACTCTATACGGAGGGGGGTGATATAGAGCGGGTGAGGTGGGAGGTCTTAGGATATTTGACACTGTCCGAGACCTTTTGTCTATCTTTTTATTTTTATCGTTTTTATTCTTTTAGATCTCCTCCCCTCCACCCCACCCCCAACTGATAAAGCGATGTCTCCACTAATAGTCTCCGTGATTTGGTTTTTCTCTACAATTCCTGCTAGCCAGTTTATAGAAAAAAAGGCCTCCAACCCCCCTTTCCTTTTGGATTTTCATTTATTTTCTTGTTTGTTTTCTCTGCACTCGGACCCTGAGTATAGATTCTAGAATGGAAAAAGAAGGGCAGGGGGTTGGGAATGGGGTCGGGGAGATCGGAAGAGAATTGACCGTATTCTTTTATTCTCTTCGACAGTGCAAATGGAATTCGCCTTAGTTTTAACGTTTTGATACTATTTTTTTTTTCAGTTTTCCCTTTCCCTATGAGGCGATTCTGATTGAGAAAGCATTGAAAGAAAATGTTTTTTAGGGAGAATAGCCTAAAGTGTAAGTCTTAAGAGTGAGGTTGATTTGGAAGGCCTTTTATTTATCTTTTTTTATTTGTTTTATTTTGGTCCTATCCCACCTTTGTGTGGACATCAGAGAGCTGCAGAAACAAAGCGTTCAAAGCGTTTCCAGCAGTCGTTCGATGTATCCGGTTTAGAATTGAACGCCAAGAGGAATGTGAGTTCTTTTAAGTGGTCCGGAAAATCTGTTTTCAAAATATTCCAGGCAATAATTTATATCTGCGTACGGCTTATATATTTTTTTTTGTTAAGAGAGCTAGATAATGGCATTGGATAGTTATTATATTGTTTGGTTTATTGGTATTCAGTGTAAAAAGAGAATAATAAGAATATATATATTTCAATTTACGCCTATTTTCTTTCTTTTTTATTCTCAATAACTCTTTTAAAGATGTAAATAGTAACGTAAAGAAAAAAAAACAAAGCAATAGAGCAACAATTTTAGTTTGTAGCCCCAAATGCAAACAATCTTAGCGCTGAGGTTCTCTAGTAGCATATCTTCATTATGTTGTTCGAAATTCCGAAGGATCAAATTATATATAAAAATATTAACACGTTATTAAGATATAGTATTGATATTTTGTTGTTGTTACTTATAGCACTTGCCATAGACAATCCCCCTGCTGATACAGCAGCAGATTTAAGCCGAAAGGAGCTTGTTTTTTGGAAGTAACGCCAACTATGGCCAAGAGTACGACTTAGCTACACACTCACCACATTTGCTTGCACAGCCCCTTTTTAAGGGGGGGACACAGTCACACATCTCACAGACAGCACACAGAAGAACAGCCATGCCCGAGCCGGGACTCGAACCCGGGACTCTCAGAACATGAGGAATACGCACTGCCTCTGTACCAGAAAGCCGACTTTGATATTATTATTTTATACAGTATTGATATTTTCTTTTTTATTTTCAATAATTTATTTTTTAAAGATGTAAATAGTAACGTAAAGAAAATACAAAGCAATAGAAACAATTTTAGTTTGTCGCCACAAATTCAAACAATTTTAGCACTGAGGTTCTCCGGTAGCATATCTTCATTATGTTGATCGAAATTCGGAAGGATCAAATTATATGTAATGATATTAATACATTATTAAGATATAGTATTGATCTTATTCTTTTATATAGTATTGATACTTTCTTTTTTATTCTCAATAACTTATTTTTAAAGGTGTAAATAGTAACGTAAAGAAAAAACAAGACAATAGAAACAATTTTAGTTTGTTGCCTCAAATTGAAACAATTTTAGCACTGAGGTTCTTTGTTAGCATATCTTCGATATTCGGAGGAATTAAATTCTATGTAATAATATTAATACAATATTTTTAAGAGATATTTTGATATTATTGGGCATTTTAGGCTTTTCATATTAGTATCAAATTTTATAACATTGATAATGATCCATTTGACGAGAAAATTGTCTTATTAAGGACAGTAATTTTTTATTTTTATTTTTCTGATTTCAACCCATTTGTTAAAAGGATGCTATTTTTAGATATGATGTACGATGAATATATTTTTCCATTACATAATAATTTTATTCTAATTTAAGTAAATCTTTATCATGTATGTCCCAATATTATTTCTTTTTCATCCCATCAAAACCAGTGGTATATGATTTTATAATATTGTGAAATGCCTTCAAGACTCCATTTTGCAGCTACTCTGGACAAAATTGAGTTCATAATACATATTTAATATCGAGAGATTGCAAATTGGTCATTCAGATGGGTAAGACGATTTGTAACCACAAAGTCAACGACAAAAATGGCTGCAAGCGAAGTTGGGAAGGGTAACACTAAAGGTTAACATAGAATTAAAACTGAAAATGAATCATTCTAATTTTTAGATAAATAATAATAGATTTTGGAATTCACCGTTTTATTATAATGCTATACAAAAGTCTAGACGGCGTCTTGGCACTGAGGTAGAGCATCTTTCACGTGATCTGAGCGTCCCAGATTCCAGTCCCGATCAGGGCATGGTTGTTCTTCTGTGTACTATTTGTGAGGTGTATGAATATGTTCCCTGTAAATAGGGGCTGTGCAAGCGAATGTGATGACTGTGTAGCGAAGTCGCACTCTTGGCCCTAGTTGGCGCTACTTGAAAAACAAGAGACGCCCATTCGACTTAAAATCGCTGACGGCTGTCATGGCTCTTATCCATGGCAAATGCCATTAGCTGTTGTTGTTGTTACTAATGGCACTTGCTTATAAACAAGTCCTCCCGCTGATATAGCAGCAAGTTTAAGCCGAAAGGAGCGTCTCTTGTTCTTCAAGCAGCACCAACTAGGGCCAAAAAACACGACTTAGCTATATACTCATCACACTTTCATTTCCACATCCCCTTTTTACAGGGGGGGGGTACAGACACACATCTCACAGATAGCACACAGAGGAACAACCATGGCCGAACCTGGACTCCCTGAACACGAGGAAGAATCGCTACCTCTGTGTAGGAAAGTTGGTAGGGCCATTAATAACAACAACCGTCTCGAAAGAGATTGCACAAAATTATTACTTAGATAAATGCCTCGGGCAATAAAGAATACATTTCATAAAAACTTTTGGCGAGGCTAACATGTTGTAAGTTAAACGCCTGTGATTTTAAAATTTCATCTAATTTGTGTACTTTCTCATTTTATAGATCCCGGTGCAGGACAATGAACCTTCAGGAACAAACTTCGGATCTCGGGAGGTATAAGTAAAGGGAGGTACTGTTAGAGGTATAAGTAAAATTCATGTACTTTCGGGAATCTTTCTTTTTCTAGCCAAAGCGGCTAAAGTTGGCAGATGAATGCATTCAAGATTAGAATCTAAACATGAAACATATAATTTTGAATAAGCAGACTAGAATCTGTAACAAGAAAACTTCAGCAAGTTAACTAGCTTAAATAAGTTTTTTCCTAAATTAGAGATCGAATTTCACTGAATGAACGTGTATGAAATTAAACTTCAATGAATCTTCAAAATTTCACTCTTTTAGTTAAATTAAGTAGACCCCCCCCAGAGAAATCATATGTTAAAAGCATTCCTTCCTTACTAGATAACTGAGAAATCTCATTTTACCTTAGAGCAGAGGTTCTCAAAAGGTGTGTCGCGACCCCAACAGGGGTCGTGGGATGTGTCCAAGGGGGTCGTGAGATGTGGAAGAAAAGTTTAAAGAAAATTAATTTATTTTTGTAGTTTTCATTAAAAAACAGACATAAATCTTTTAATACATATACAAGTTGGTTTTTATGTTCTATTAGGTAATGGGATACATGAGTTTATTTGGAATTAATCAATTTTTTAATGTCTGGAATGAGCTTTGTAACACAAAAGAATGTCATTTTCCAGTGTCAAACGATTTCTTGATATTTTTTTTAAAAAATTTATCATTATGGAGAATTCTTGTTCACAGTTGTAATTTGTAGAAAATGGCATCAAAGTTTTTAATGTTGTTGTGGACAGTTCTGGGTATTCCTTTTTAATGAATATCCAAAATTTGTCGATATAAACTTTGTTAAAAGTTACTTTAGCTGACTGATGACTTGAAATCTCTATCATTTGATCATGATGACGGACACTTAGGTCAGCTTCATGATGACGGCTTGCTCATTGAACGGATTGACCATCCACACAACCCCACTCATATCCTTAACTGAAATGTAATCTGTAAACTGTTCAATCAAAGTTTTGAGACGAAATGATACTAGTAAGGAGAAAGATGAAGTGTCAAGGGATGTGGCGTCAATACCCGACGCATGCTCTACGAACTCTTGAGTACTTGTAAAATTTTCAAAATCTCTGTCTAAACTTTAGACAGAGTTAAAACTTTGGGGGGAAGCCAAAATAATTAGTCTAAAAAGGGGGTCGCAATGTCTAAAAGTTTGAGAACCCCTGCCTTAAAGTATACTGAGGGAAAATAAAGTGCTTCTTAACAATCAATTTGATTCCAAAAGATCGATGAAAAAAATTTTTAAAAAATCAATTTCCCTTAATTTTACTATGAAGTGAAACACTAAGTCAATAGAAAAACATTTCCACATCTTAAATTTCTTAGTTATTTATTTTCATTTCTTTAAATATTTAAAATTAAGTTGCAAATTAGAAAGATTTCATAGTGTTACAATATAGAATTGTTATTACCTAAACTTCACTTTTAAGCTAAAGCGGATAGAAGAAATCAGAAATTATGCACCAAAAGCATACTTTTATTGCTGTATTCCTGAGGAATCCCATTTTACTTTGAAGTAGCCGATAGAGAAATAAAAGTAGACGACATATTGACTTTTGATGGCATTAAGTACTTCCAGTCAATCAGTTTCTTGCCAAATGATGAATATAAAAAGATATTTAAAGAACTCATTGGAATTCTCTTTATTTTACTATGAAGTAAAAGTTAAAGTTACTACTCTCACAGTTTAAATTACTTAATTTTTACGCCTAAAAACACTTAGGTCAACATTTTAAATTCGAAAGAATTATAAGACTGTAATATGGTTTGCCATCGACAAAATGTACCACTTTTACGTTCAAAGTGGTACAAGAAATGATATAATTTGTGTCAAAAGCATACTTCCATTGCCATATTACCAAGGAATTATTGTTACTTTGCATCTAGAGAGTAAATAATAGAAGACGATAAATCGTATTTCGATGACATTAAGGGCTAATCAATCATTTCAATCCCAAACGATCAATGAGAAAAGATAAAAACAACAGCACTTGAATTCTCTTTATTTTACTACGAAGTAAAAGATGAAGTAGACAAAAGATACCCATATGAATTTTTTACATCTCTGTAGATTTAGCTCATAGCTGTATGTATGAAAGTTTGCTTAAGGCTGTAATATAAAATTGTAAACTTTTAATTCATGTAGAAGAATTAAAAAATCATATGTCTAAGTCCTATTTCCATTGCTAAATTAACCAGGAATTCTATTTTACTTTTAAGTATGCGGAAGGTAATAGTTGACCATATATCGAATTCCGATGACATAAAGAATTTCCAATCAATCGATTTAGTCCCAATTGATCAATTAGAAATTCTTTTCTTTCACTACGAAGTCAAACATAAAGTCGATAGAAAAATATTCACTTTGTTTAAATTTTGAATTTTGATATCTCTAAAAATTTAGGTTTAAGTTCGAAATTTGATTGATTATTCGGCTGTAATAAGAAATTGTCATCGTCAAAATTATAGAATTTCAAGCTCTAGTATCTAGAAGAAACCAAAAGATAAGTATAAATATTTAGGTTAATGTTGGCCATTCGGAAGATTGTATAGGAATGTAATGTGAAATGACCGCCAGCTTTCTAGCTCAGAGGTAGCGTGTCTTCCTTGTGTTCTGGAAGTCCCGGATTCGAGTCCCGGTTTGGGCATGGTTGGTCTTCTGTGTACTATCTGAGAGATGTGTGACTGTGCCCCTCTGTAAAAAGGGGGGGTGCAAGCAAACGGGGTGAGTGTGTAGCTAAGTCGTACTCTTGATCCTAGTTGGCGCTACTTCAAAAAACAAGAGACGCTTCTTTCGGATTAAATCTGCTGCTGTATCAGCGGGAGGCCTGTCCATTAGGCAAGAGCCTTAAGTAACAACGTATGATATTACCATCTTGAATAAAAGATTTCCAATCAACTAATTCGGTCCGTACCAATCAATGGAAAAAACACCTCAAAATACTTTTCATTTTACTCTGAAGTTAATCACAAAGTCGATATA
>JAOUZG010007398.1:3751710-3778192 GCA_026289955.1 Argiope argentata | reverse complement strand
ATGCAATATGAAATTACCATCTTGTATAAAGGGTTTCCAATCAATTAGTTTGGTCCCTAGCAACCAATGGAACTCCCCTCCCCCACAAAAAAATTCTTCATTTTACAATTAAATTAAACACAAAGTCGGTATAAAAACACTCCCATATCTTAATTCTGTCACATCTTTAAAATTTTCTGCTATAGTCGCACAATTGAAAGATTGTATAGGAAAGTAATATGAAATTACCATCTTGAAAACTGCTACCTTAGAGCTCACATACGTATCAGAAATATCAGATATTATGATAGATATATCAGATATTAAGAAATATTAGATATTATCAGATATCAGGGATATAAAAAATTATGTGACAAAAGCTTATTTTTATTGCTAGATTATTAAAGAATGACATTTTACTTTTCAGTATTCGGGGAGTTAGTAATAGAAGACGATATAGCGAGTTTTGATGATACAAAGTACTTCCAATCAATCAAGTTGGTCCCAAACGATCAATGGTGATGGATTAAGAAAACTTGCTAGAATTCTTTTTATTTTACTATACTGTTAAACATACAGCCACAATTTATATTTAAGGATTATTTATTATTTTTTGTGTCTAAAAATTTAGGCTAAAGTTGCAAATACGAAGGTTTGTATAGGAATGTAATATGAAATTGTCATATTCAAAATTGTCACTTTTTAGTTCAAGTATATCGAAGAAAACTAGAAATTATGTGTCAAAAGCATAATTTTCTTTCTAGATTACCGCGAAATCCCATTTCGCGTCAAGATATCCGGAATGTATATGTAGTAGACGATATATCCAGTTTTGATGAAAGAATTGCTTTCAATCAATCAATTTGGTCTTTAACAATCATTGGGAAAAAAAAACACCCTCAAATTCTTTTTATTTTACAATTAAGTTAAAAACAAATTCGATGTAAAAATATTCACATATTTTACATTTTTATCATCTCAGAACATGATATTGTTTTGGGAATGAGGTTTTCTTATGTCAACAAGAATCCAGAGGCGAAAAATAAAAAAAAAATATTATCTGCACGAGCCTCTCAAAAAATGAGTTTTAATAATGCATTGCTATTGCATTTATAAAAAATTCGCTTAAAAAAATAAGTTAATGAATACAGCAAATAAAAGCTAGAAAAATGTCATTTTGAGCACGCGATTATATAAGATGAAATAAATAGGAAATTTGATACTTTTTTGTAAACAATAAATGCGAGACAAAGTTGTTTTGAATCGTTTGCAGTACTAAAGTGACTCATTCAATGAAACAATTAAAATGAATGAAAATATAATTTAACTTGCACGAGCACATGGTGCTTGGCCGTTCAAGAAATGATGTTCTGGCATTATACAGTGAAATATGCACGGCAGATTTCATTTTAATCTTTTTTTTACCTCTCTAAAAATTTCTTTTAAAGTTGCAAACTCTATATGGAGAATTGCCATCATAAGAATTACAGACTTTAAGTTCAAAGGGATAGAGGAAACCAGATATTGTATGCCAAATGCGTAGTTTCAACACCAGATTGTAGGGGGAAGTGGATTTTACTTTAAAACAGGAGCATTTGCCTCAACAGTAAATGATAGTGGACGAAGGGTCGAGCTTTTGCGACCGAAAATGCTGCCAATCAATAAAACTCTCCTTTTTACAATTTCACTGTAGGGGGGGGAGGGAAGAGAGAGAGAGAAAAAAATCTTTCAGAGAATTTTAAGGAATAAACGAAAAGAAAAAAAAGAAATACGTTCAATAATCGAAGAAGAGCAACGTCTACACCAACACACAGACACAAAAAAAGAAAGAAAAAAAGACAAATAAATAATAATAAAAAAAACATAGTAAAGTAAAATTCCAGGATTGGACTTCGGACGAGAACGCATATTTTGTTCTTCTTCTTATAATGCTAGAATTTAAAGAATAAATAATATATATAATAAAAAGAAGAACAGGGGTGGAGGTGGGGTGCAGTTGAATCCACACACACACACGGCATTGGATTTAAGGAAAACTAAATAAACAAAAGAAAACTTTTTCGAATTGGAAATGGCAGCGAACCTTTAGGAGGAGGAAATAGGGGGTCTTCTAACCGGAGGAGGGGGAGAGTGAAAGAGAATTTTACTTCACGTGGTGGTGAACACGTGAGCGATCGTTCGGTGGAGAAGCTGACCAGAGGAGCAGACGATGTGGAAGGGAATGCCCGTAGAACTAAAATGGCCCGCGCCAAACCGTTACGGATAATGGTTTCTTGCTGCCACCCCCTTTTCTGCCCCTCGCATCTTCGAATTCTTTTTTTTTATTTATTTATTTTCCCACCTCCTCTCACCCAGGTCACGTGCTCTTTTGACCATAAAAGAGAGAAGGAGTAAAGAAAAAAAGTCCAGCGGAGGAATTTGAAGAATGAGGCCATCGCGCATGAATACACGGCAATCTGAATGTGCCCAGGAAAGGTGGAGGGGGTGGATAGGGAGGGATGCTGATCTTGAGCTTCCAAGGGATCTTCGGAGGCAGGGGCGGGAGAAATAGCACCCGAAACCGGTCATTCGAGCACAGTATATACATACGTAAAAAAAAAGTGCCTTGAAATATAACCCACGGTCTTGTTAGATTATGGATATGTAGGAAAATGTGGAGAAAGGTATTGATTTTAAGAAAGAGAAATCAAATGATACTGGATTTGAAACTATTTTCAAAATGTTTTTTTAAGTAAATATTAAAAACATCGGGAGGAATTAACATTATTAAGGATTTAACATATTTAACATATTTAATTATTACATATTTAAGGATTTTTTTAACAAAAAGAAAGCCTTAATTAATAACTTTACGCTTTTACTTAAATTTTACTAATTATTATCTATGAGTATACTAGGTAAATTTATTGATATTCACGCATTCTAAACCCATCACTGAATCAATCTTTTTTACTGATAGCAAATTTATTTTACAGTGAAAGCAGATTTTACTTTTTTCTTTTACTATTCTTTGCAAATATTATAATTTTTTTTTAAAAAAAGGAATTCCTAATTAGGTTAACATTTTTTTTATTTATGTTGCTTTTTATTAAATAATCACAATCGTTGTTGTTGTTCTCGGCTTCCACTTTACAAAGGAAGGAGGGGTGCAGTAGCTTCTGTGGGTAGTCATAGACAGACTCTCCAACCCTCTGCAAAGGCACACGAATTAACCATAAAAACTGAATGACCGAATCACCGAAACATCACTTGTAGGGAATTGTGATTGAGTCCTTATGGCCATCACCGCCCACAGTACAACCCTTCCCGAAGGAAGTGCGTCCAGTCATCGATGGGAGGTGTCTAACCTATAAGTGTACCCCGCAGGTTTTCGAGATCCAACTACCATACAGGGAAGCATCTCATCCTTAATTACGAGGTGCCCCCTAGGGGGATAGTTTCTGAGGGTATGAAATCTTGAGAACTCAAGGACAGAAATCTGATTTCAAGCTAACAATCAATTAAGCTCATAATCAGTCAATCAACTTAAAATGTCAGAAATTTAAATATTATTTTGATTTTTTAAATACAAAAATGATACTTTCCTTGCATAAGCAAGCAATAAGGTTTTTGGGGAAAAAATCGGGCAATATACCCTGAATTTCAAACAATCTTACTTGTTTTAAAAATTAGAGGTATGCATCAAATAAATAAACAAAATCCTCCAAATTAAGACACATTTTCATGAACTACAATCTTCATAAGGTTGTTGTTGTTCTCGTGTTTCACTTTACAACGGAAGGAGGGGTACACTAGCTTCTGAGGGTATGGACCCCTGAGCACCCGTGGGCAGAAGTCTGACTTCAAGCTCACAAGTCATAAACACTTTTTACGGGGAGGATTTCGTTTATTCATTCACAAGTCGTAATTTAGATCTGGAACAGAGAATGATCACCTCTGACACAGTAATCCCAGTGGTACTACTATCGATAGGAAAAACTTTTTGACCACGACAAATTTAACGTACGTCAGCCACCTCACACACAGAGAGTCTTCAGCTAGTAGGTTCAAACTCTCAGCTCAAGAGATACGAATACAACGCCCAACCAACCAGGCTTTCCCGGCCATTCCATAACAAGTAAACTGGATAATTCCAAAATGCTAAAAACCAGATAGATAAAATTTGGTGCATAGATTTAGTACCTAAAATGTGGATACTTACCAAGTCATGAACTAAATTCATCAAAATTGACCATCTATTCATAATGTATTTTCGCATATATGTAAATTAACAACTTATAAAGCAATGACTCAACTCAACGAAATTTGATAATTTACTTACAACTAACTACAACTGAGTTCCATAGGGTCTAATCGCCTAAACTCTCGCCAAGGATCACACGATAGATTGAATAAAAATGACTCACCGTAAGGATCTATATTTCGTAACTATTATTCGCCAATGCAACGCAAGATAATCGTGAACTTTCCCACAATCCACTAATTTCAAACTGGAGATCAGAACTTTTTGGAAAGGATGCGAGACAATTTGGGGAAGACCACTCTCCCTGGTTTCAAATTAATGCTTATATTGAAAATGCTATATTGAGGCTAGCTCCATGTTAAAATTTTCAGATATTTTTTGAAAAAAGACTAACTTGCTAAAAAAGACAACGGAAAAAAGACTTGCTGAAAAAAGACAAACTTGCAGCATTATTATTAGTAAACAGATTTCTAAATATGAATATTTAGTGACTGATAGAACAATCTGTGACTACGTCTGTTATATGTATTTTTACAGTTATGGAAATGAAATAGCTTAGGAAGTAATGATTTAAATCAATGAAATTTGATAATTTACTTTCAAATAACTACAACTGAGTTCCAAGTCAAATTCTTCTTTGAACAAAAAGCGTCCAAAATATATATTTGTTCATGGATTCAATAAAAATACTCAGTTCACGCCAAGGATTTATATTTTCTGACTGTCATTCTCCAATGTCATTCAAGGTAATCAGGGACTTTTACTAATTTTAAACCGGAGGAAAAAAATCAGATTTTTTTGGAAAGGGCACGAGACAATTTTGGGAGTCTTGTTTCAAATAATTGTTTACATTGAAAACATTAGTCGTGGGGCAAGTTCCATATTCGAATTATAAAAAAAATTGTTAAAAAAGTTCAATTGTGTTCCAACCCTGCAGCATTAATATTCTAAACAGAATTGTAAAGACGAATATTTAGATACTGACTGTACACTATTTGACTACGTGTATTACATGTATTTTCACATGTATGGAAATAAAGTAACTTAGAAACGCATTGATTTAAGTCAATTATATTTACTAAGCTACTTGCAAATAACTACAACTGAGTTCCATGTCCAATTCTTCTTTGAACAAAAAGCGTCCAAAATATATATTTGTTCATGGATTCAATAAAAATACTCAGTTCACGCAAAAGATTTATATTTATTAACTATTATTCGCCAATGTCATGCAAGGTAATCAGGGATTTTAAATAGAGACACTAATTTTAAACTGGAGAATAGGGATTAGGACTTTCAGGAAAGGATGCGAGACAATTTTAGGAAGACCACTCTCCTGTTTAGAAATCAATGATTACATTGAAAACATTAGTAGTAAAACAAATTCCATATTCGGATTATAAAAAAATTGTTAAAAAGAACTATTGTGTTCCAACTTTGCAGCCTTATTATTCTAAACCGAATTGTAAATACGAATATTTAGATATTGACTGAACAACATTTGACTACATGTATTACATGTATTTTCACACGTATGGAAATAAAATAACTTAGAAACGCAATGATTTAAGTCAATGATATTTGTTAAGTTACTTGCAAATAACTACAATTGAGTTCCATGCCAAATTCTTCTTTGAATAAAAAGCGTCCAAAATATATATTTTCTAATGGATTCAATAAAAATACTCTGTTCACGCAAATGATTTATATTTATTAACTATTATTCGTCAATGTCATGCAAGGCAGTTAGGGACTTTAAAAAGACCCACTAATTTTAAACTGGAGAAGGGGGATTAGGTCTTTCAGGGAAGAATGCGAGACAATTTGGGGAGGACTATCCTCCCTTGTTTCAAATAATTGTTTACATTGAAAACATTAGTAGTAGGGAAAGTTCCATATTCGAATTATAAAAAAATTATAATAAAGGACTACTGTATTCCAAGTCTGCAGCATTATTATTCCAAACAGAATTGTAAAGATGAATATTTAGATACAGTCTGAACAACATTTGACTATGTCAATTCGCCTACACCATTGATTCTTTTGTTCTACTAAACAAAAATCTCTTTTTGACTCGCATGCTAAGGAAACAAGCAACCGTAGCGACCTTTCTTTGCAGAAAGGCTAAAGAGGGTGCCTATCATAATTTCCCTTTGACTGGAAACGAGAAGAATATGTTTATACGCGAGTTACTTTTCCCTGACTGTAGACGCAGCCAGATTGCATGCGTTTCTAGCTGGATATTCCCAGCTGAATTCTACGCTATTCAAATAAGAAAATACAGGATGGATACCAGAGAATGGAGAAACATGCAAAAATAGATTAATAAAAGATTTTATCCGGATCTGATACACTGCGATTGCATAGCGGAATGTTGTGTAGACAAATTTTGAGATTTTTTTTCTTTTCTTTTCATAGAATTTCTCCTGATTACATATTTTATTAAAGATAAATCTTATCTCAGATTAACTTCCCTTGGTGATTAGTTTGTTCATCAAAATATTAGTCTTTTGCATATTAAAACCTTAAGGCGACCAGGGACCTTTAAAATAACTTTTTTGCACTTTACACCTTAGAAATTTGAAATTTTACAGGCATTAAGAGTAACACTATAGGAGATGACACACAAGGTTTTAAAACATTGTATTAATTTATTTATGAGTAGAGGGGTTAATATAATATAATATTAACCGTGAATAGCGTTAATAAAAAATATTTCAGGCACTCCAAATTTGTTCGGAAGCGCTCCATTTTTTATTATTACTTGCTCTAACCCTTTTGAAACAAAACTTGGGATTTATCTTGAAGTTTGAGTTCGAAATGTCAAAATTATTGATTATTTTTTTTAAATTTAAGCAATTTTGAGTTATTATATTGGTTAATTTTAATATTTCGTACTCAAACTTCAAGATGAATCCCAAGTTTTGTTTCAAAAGTATTAGAGTAAGTAATAATAAAAAATGGAGCGCTTTCGAACAGATTTGGAGTGCATGGAACATTTTTCATCAACGTTATGGCTAATATTATATTATATTAACCCCTCTAACTCATAAATGAGTTAATACAATGCTTTAAAATTTTGTGTGTCATCTCCTATAGTGTTACTCTTAATGCCTGTAAAATTTCAAATTTTCTAAGGTGTAAATTGAAAAAAGATCATTTTAAAGGTCCCTGGTCACCTTAATAAAAGAAATTGCTATATGTACAAATTAACAACAATAGTCTCCAAAAAATTGTCTCGTTTATTCTGTAATAAAGGTGTTATTTTCCATCACCGAGAATTTTTTTTAATTATGATTAAAGTTTCGAATACTTTGCATCGTAGTAGGGAACCTTAATTATGAAATGTATATCATATGCATGAATCTAGCTTTTTTGCAGAATTTATCGGTCGATATTTGGAGATTTCCTTTTGACTTATAAATCTCTGGCACGCCGGCTTTATGGCATAGAGGTAGCGTGTCTTCCTCGTGTTCTGAAAGTTCCTTTTCGGGCATGGTCGTTCTTCTGTGTGCTATCTGTGAGATGTGGGACTGCACCCCCCTGTGAAAAGAGGGTTTGAAAACAAATGTGGTGTGTGTGTAGCTAAGTCGTTGTACTTTTGGCCCTAGTTGGCGGTGCTTCAAAAACAAGAGACGCTCCTTTCGGCTTAAATCTGCTGCTGTATTAGCGGGAGGGCTTGTCCATTTTAAGCGCCATTCGTAACAACAGCAACCTCTGGCAAGTGACTAATGAATAAATTGTAGAATAAACGAATGTATAATTTGGTCGCATTTTTTTAAAATTACTTATTGGAAGCAAATTTGATATGAAATTATAATCATAATTCCAAGGTCCCTTACAAAATTATATTTCTTTAAATCCTTGCGTTTTTAAAGTATCACATTTGTGTGTAAGATTAAGTACAGTCAATTGATGGTTCTTTTTGTTACAATATTGCTTTTTCTGTTTTTTAAATTATTAATATGATCTATATTAGCTTAAAAATTCACATTACTTATTCATAAGTATGAAAATATCAATTAAAAATAAAGAGTCGTACAGAACGAAGGATGGACAACCAAACGTTTTTCTCGCTTACTCGGTAATAAAGATGCTATTTTCACTCACCGAGAAAGAATTTGAGTTTTGGGTAAGGTTTCGAATGCTTTGAATAATAGTAGAGAACTTTAATTTTAAAATGTAGATCATATATATGAATCTAACATTTTTTCAGAATCTACCGGGCGGTCTTTGGAGATTTCATTTTGACTTATAAATTTTTGGCATGTGACTGGCGCATTAATACCAGAAAACCAAATATATAATTTGGGCGCCTTTTTTAATTACATATTGAAATCAAATTTGATAGGGAATAATGAATATAATTCCATGATGCCATATCAAATTATATTTCGTTAAATCATTCAGTTTTTAAAAGATCATATTTGTATGTAAGACAATACATTAATGGTTTTATTCGTTACAATATTGATTGTTTATTAAATCTTTAATATTGAACATATTTGCTTAAAAATTTATTTTGCTTATCGATAAGAATGAAAATATCAATTAAAAATAAAGTCTACTATTTATTACTGCTAGTACGGACGGAAGGATGGCCTACCAACATTTTTCTCGCTTACTCGGTAATAAAGATGTTATTTTCACTTTCCGAGAAAAATTTGGATTTGGGTGAATCTTCGAAAGTCTTGAATAATAGTTAATTATGAAATATTGATCACTGAAATGAATCTAGCATTTTTATTTATTTAATTTTGGCTATAAATCCCTGGCAAGCCCTTAATATACAAGTATTAGAAAACCTAACAGAAATTCGGAACTTTTTTAAGTATCTATTGAAGCCAAATTTGAAATGGGATTATGATTATAACAACAAGAATGCATGCCAAATTTCATTTACTTTCATTAACATTTTTTGAGCTGTCTCTTTGTATGTAAAAGAAAGTACAAATCTGTAAATTGTCATGTTTTCAAAAAATTTGGTTCCAAATTGGTTAAAATCTAGACTTTAGATGCTAAAACTAAGAACCAAATTTTATCTATAAAGCTCTTTTAAGTTTAGTTATTATCGTGTTCACTCATATTCAGACAATCAGTCAGTAAGAGCCCCTTTCAATGGGTTTTCTTTAAAATTTTATAGAAATTTACAAATTTTGTGAATCAGCCTCAAAGCATTTTTGAATTATCGTGTTTGGATACAGACATAATGTTAAGCAATTATTTTGGGGATACAGGAAAATTTGAAACATGTAAATTCTTCGAAGTCACGACGTTAAATTTTTGGAATATTTGTTCTACTTCCTCATCTTTTGTTTCGTTTAAGTGAAATTCATTGAAAAGCGTATATACCACAGAATAAAAGGGTAAAAATTTCTGGCCGAAAACTCTACTTTTTAATTAAATGTCAAAGATTTTTTTTATTATTACTATTTTAATATTAACACTGGAAGAAACTCGCGATTAAAATGTTTCTTGAAAAAATGAAATTAGTTTAATTTCATCATAGCAATAACAAACAGCATAGCAGACATTTGACCAAGTTAAATTTAACGGATTTGTCAAAATTAGAGATTATTTTTTTAAAGAAAGGGCGGAAAATATTTGTGAGATAATATTGTAGGAAACTACTGCTTAAAATACTAATAAGCTTGTTTAATCTATAAATCTATAATTAAATTAACCTACCTTATAACCTTACCTTACCTTATTAACCTACCTTATAACCTTACCTTACCTTATTAACCTACCTTATAACCTTACCTTACCTTATTAACCTACCTTATTTAATTATAGATAACCTACTTTATCTATAATTAAATTACCACACTTATTGCGTCGAAGCTATTTAAAAATTTTTTACGATTCCCTTACCATAATCGACACGCGTAAAGAAATCCCTAAGAGAATCTCGCAGTATATAACCACGGGCATAAATATTTAGTTAGCTCTTTTCGCTCCTGTATTTTAATGTTGACGGGCAGCATTAGTTTGTATTTAAACTATGCCTTATGAAGAAAAATTATGCCTTATGAATAAAAGCGAAATTTAAAAATTAAAGGTGTCTTGTCTCTTTTGTTCTGAAACTTCTGGAGGATATGTGCTTTACACACACACACACACACACACACACACACACACACACACACACACATTTATTACAACTAATTAATAGAATAAGTATATCCAATTTCCATTTCAAAGTGTGGGCTGTGCAGTACAGTATTCAGAACAGTATTCATTGTGCAGTATAGTATGAGTTAAGGGACCGAGTCAGTTCTTTTGTTTATTTTTTATTTACATATTTATATTTAATATTTTGGATTTTTAAAGTTATTTATATAAATTTCAGTCCTGAAAGAAATCGGTGTTACACATACATTTTTAAAAAGTAGCTATATATGAACAAATATTTATTACTATATATATGGTTTTTGTATATTATTAACAGATATTTATAATTATATATATAGTTTTTCTATCTGCTTTCATTCTGAAATGTCATATAGCGTCATCTCTGACCCGTATTCTCCATGATAAAACTGAATATAAATTCAAAAACATAAGTAATGAAAGATAAACTGTAATATAGCAAATTGTTTCGTGTGTTTGTGTGTAATAAGAGTGGAAGTAAAATGTAATGATAATTTGAGAACATTGTATTGTTCAAACCCCACTTTTATATTAACTGTAAAAATTTGAAGGAAAATCATCGGAAATCTTCATAAGTCGTTTGTGTATATTTGATTGGTGGCAGTATGTAATAAAATAATCTGACCATTCAAAGATATGTTATAAAAGCAGGAGTAATATGTAGTGATAATTTGGGAAAATTATACTGCGGAAATTCCAATTTTACATCCCTTTATCATTCAAAAAATTAGTTTTTTAATGATATTAATATTTGTTCTGGCATTTATAGAAATTTACCATAGAAATGCGGATGAAATAGATTTTTATCGTTAATTCGTTATTGGATTTCTCTCATTTCAATTCAACTCAATTATATCTTTACATATAGTCAAGTTTTATATTATAAACTTAATTCAAAGATTAATTTCAAAATTTTTACATGAAAGTTATTCATTTTTTCACAATTCTCTTACAAGCTTTTGTTTCAAATTTATTGAAAGTATTTTTAGTTTTATATTATTTTGAAATAATTTCATAAATTTCATTTTGAATGGATGGCAGAATAGTAATATTAAAAAGCTGATAGTTAAATAAAGAATACTTTTTTTTCATGATATTCGTAAAATCGTGTTCTTCAATTCGGCCATTTTTTAGTTAAATGAAAATCGTTTGCATCGAATTCAACTGCTGATAAAATATTCGTAAAATCGTGTTCTTCAATTCGGCCATTTTTGAGTTAAATAAAAATCGTTTGCATCGAATTAAACTGCTGATAAAATATTCGTAAAATCGTGTTCTTCAATTCGGCCATTTTTGTGTTAAATAAAAATCGTTTGCATCGAATTCAACTGCTGATAAAAACTGAAACATTAACATACCACAAAATTTCGTTCAAGATGTTCTTTATTACCTTTTTTTCATGCAGAAGAAGCATGAAACGCCTCTGTTCGTTAAAATTCCCGGGTCAAATTTTGTTGTGGATTATATTTTCACTTTTACGGATTTATATACAAGATATAATAAAAAAAGAACTTTGATTAAACTCTCTTATTTGGAATAAAACTCAAATTTTTCAGCTTAATAGAAAGACGTATCGAAAGTTGTAAGGATATCTTATATCATTTTTATTGAAGAACTTTTTTTCAAAAAATGGCAATAGATCAAGCAAAAGTAAGTATGTGTAAGGGGGAATATGAAGTCTTAAAGGAAACGCCTTTCTACTTAATATTTCATCACAAGCGAAATATTTTCATTTTCAAAACTATAAAGATATTTTTGTTCCTTTGTTATAGAAAAGAATTTTTCTATTGGAGGTAGTTTCTAGATAGAAAATTGCGTAAAGTTGAGAAGAAAGACTTTTTGATATATATCGTATGAATTATGAATTTGTTGTTGTTTATATATTTGATATTATATCAAAAGTAACAGGTACAGTTTTAGTTTTAAACATTTGAAATGGAAATTCATAAAAACAAGCGTATTAAACAAATAAATTATTCGTAAATAATTACAAATAATAATATTGTTATAATTACATTAAATTAAACATTATTTATACTATTGATAATAACATATTATAATCAAAATAAATTAATTAGGTATAAATATTTTTCATAAAAATTATTATAAATATGTGACATAGTAATTTTAATAAATAACGATAATTATAATAAAATTAAGACATTGAAATATTCGTTTAACTTTTCATTTCAAACTTTTTTTTTAATATTTGAATCGAGATAATGATTATTTATGGGTGAATGTCTATTTATTTAAGTTTTTTAATGGTTGCTATAATTTTTTTAATTATATCTTAAAAAATTATATTTATTATTATTCAAGAAATATTTTTTAATCGAAATTTAGAATATCAAATACTAAATTTTTGTAAATGTTAATTTTATTTCATTCTGTTTTTCTTTAATTACTTTCCTTTCTTTCAGTAAATATCGGATATTTTATTTTAACAGTAAATTATTGAAAGATTGGATCAATAGCCTTATTAATATTCATAAAGTTTATATATTTTTTGTTGCCTGTAATTTAACGAATTTTATTTTTATATAACTAATTGTATATCCCTTATCTCTGTATTAGTATAAACCATTTCAATTGGTAAATAATCTACAAAACCAAAAATGCATAAATCAGCTAGAATAAATAATCAGCTTAAAATGATTTAAGATGTTATATTTATTAAAGATTGAGTTTAATTCTTTTTTAATTCATATGAACTAATTGAAGTCAAATAGTGCATCTATCTATCTATCTATCTATCTATCTATCTATCTATCTATCTATCTTTTGATACTTGTATACATGTACGCTTTATACCCTTTTCTCTCATGTGAATAAAAGCATTTTCTCATCTCAATCTTTTTATTCATTAAGAATGTATTTTTGATAAATTATGGAAAAAATAAATCCCATATAAGAAGAGCTAATTCATATATTGTATTTTAAAATCAATTATAACAAGTTCATATGAACCAAAGGATATTAAATAATACTTGCATTAATTTCTTTTATCTTTTTCTTATTTTACCTTTTTCAATAATTTTTTCCTTCCCGTGTAATGAACGCAAACATCATATGCTGCTCATTTTTTTTTCATATGCCATTCATATGATATGGGAAAAGTAATTCACTTATTAGGGAAGTAAATTATTATATTGTATTTAAAAAAATCTGTTAATTTTGCTTTATGATGAAACAAAACTTAAATTAGTTTTATAATTTTTTTGTTTATTTTTTCATAGAATTTGATGTAATTCCGCTGTTGTTTATCATATATATGTATATCTTCTCCTATTGAACTGTTTTGATAATTGAATATGCCTCGTTGTTTGTTTGATAGAAACAAATGGATGTATTTCATTTGATTTAACTGCCTCCTTTAATTTCCTGACAGTGATTTAAAATATTTTATTTTCTTCAATAAAATGTTTGAAAATGTACAATACTTTAATGCGATATTTTTGAGAATTCTCTATTCCTCAAATTCTGATTTAATTGGAGTTTAAATATAACTTTTTATTTTCCCCCAAAAAGATCTTCATGAGGTAAATTAGTGAATATTTCCAGCATATCCATGAGAAGCATGTTGAAGAAAATAATTTGTATCAAAAGGGAGTGATTATCCTATGTCATGTCAATCGATTCAATTCCATATTTTAATCAAGATATTTTAAAATATTTATATCTAGTTAGGGTAAATAAAGTAATTAAATATTATTGGATAAATTTTATTGGCCCATAGTATTAAGTTAATATTTACACAGTGAAAAGATAATTTTTTTAAAAAAAATATGCAATTTATAAAAAAAAACTCGAATATTTTTAAAAATAAATAAATTATAAGTTATCCTGCTGTTAAATAAATAATAAGTTTAAAAATTTAATAATTATTTTTATCGAATTGCTGTTGAAGTTTTTGAAATATATGTACAGATCATTTACAATTTTTTTAATGTCTTTGAACTTTTGAATTTTTGGAATGTGATAGTATTTTTTTATGAATCACTTAGTATGAAATTAAATTAACATTGCACGCACAAATTCATTTCAATGTTTTGTTTTTTTCTTCACAGAGTTCGTATTCATTTGCAAAGAAAAATGCAAATGCAAAAAGGAAGAAGATTTATTGCAGAAATAAATTATTGATTATTCTTTTTATTGAGTTGAATGTTAATTGTTAAAGTATCCATATTGATTGTTCAAATTCTTGCTATTTTGTTTCATGTGAAAATATTGTTTAAATAAAATCATTTTGGTATATTGAAATTTTTTTTAACGTTTATGTTCAGAATGTAATTAAAAACTTCCTTTCTTATTAGAATTCCATTTTTATTTGATTGTAAAATCTATCTAAGTAAAAAAAATGAAGCTTAATTGTATTCATAAATAATTGAACATTGATTGTTTTTATTTTTAAATTATAATGTTTAGAATGTTCAAATTCTTACTGTTTCATTTTCTGATAATATCATTTGCATGAACATTGGAGTGGAATATAGAAATAATTTCGTAACGTTCATATTCAGAATCAAATTCAGCGATTCCATTCTTTATAAAGCTCCAATATTATTTTCTTATAAAAAGATATCCAAATAAAAAAAGGGGGAATTCAATTATATTCATAAATAATTGGTCCCTGATTGCTTTTATTGAATTAAACGATAATTGTGAAAAATGTTCAAATTGTTACAGTTTTATTTCCTGATAATACCATTTGCATGAACATAGGAGTGGAATATAGAAGTAATTTCGTAACGTTCATATTCTGAATCAAATTCCGGGCTTCCATTCTTTACAGAGTTCCAAAATAATTTTTTTATAAAAAGTAATCCAAGTAAAAAAAAATTTAAGTTTACTTATATTTATAAATAATTGATCCCTGATTGCTTTTATTGAATTAAACGATAATTGTTAAAAATGTGCAAATTCTTAATGGTTTATTTCCTGATAATACCATTTGCATGAACATAAGAGCAGAATATAGAAATAATTTTGCAACATTCATATTCTGAATCAAATTCAGCGCATCCATTCTTTATAGAATTCCAAAATTATTTTCTTATAAAAAGGTATACAAGTAAAAAAAAAATAAAGTTTAATTATATTCCTAAATAATTGGTCCCTAATTGCTTTTATTGAATTAAACTATGATTGTTAAACTGTTTCTTACTGTTTTATTTCCTAATTATACCACGCATGAACATAAGAGCGTAATTTAGAAATGTTTTCATAACGTTCATATTCAGAATCAAATTCAATTCTTCCATTTCTTTATAGAATTCCATTGCTAATGAAGATTTATCGAAATAAAAATAAAATTTAATTTATTCAAAACTAAATGGTGTTAAAAATGGCTAATAAATTCAAACCAATGATTATGTTTATTGAATCAAACGTTAATTTTTAAAATATCATATATCATCAAAATATAAATTAATATAAATTTGAATTTTTTCAAAATCCTATGGTTTTATTTCATACTAGTATATACTTGGCAAGAAATGAAGAGTAGACCCTCAGAAGCTGTTGCACCCTTCTTTCCGTGGTAAAAAACTGACGCATCATCATCAATAAAGATTAGGGTACTTTGTAGCCTTTGTTTTCAGAATTAAACTTAATATTTTCTTTCTTAAATTTATTTTAACATATTTCTTTCTTAAAATTTATGCAAATAAAAAAAAAAGCTAAATTATATTCATAATTAGCTGGCCAATGATCGTTTTATTGAGTTAATATTTTACTTAACCCTTTGCATTCCGATGGTTTCTCTGACTCACCATTAAAGATTGTGCATTATTTTGACGTTTTATTTATTTATTTTTCAAATTTCATTGTTAAAAACGCCTACATAATGGTTAAGAGATGCAGATTAATTTTTCAAAGGAATTCGAAGAATTATAGATATTTATTTTTCATAGCAATAATCAAATCTTGGTTTCAGGTGAATGATTTTACATCCAATTATTTTTCGGAGTGCAAAGTTTTAAATTTGTGTTATTCAACTTTCGCCTGATAATTTTTTAAAAGAACTTACATTAAATGATGTTTTAGAATAGAAATCTTTTCAATGCTTCCTTTTTTCGTAAAATTCCTTTATTACTAGCAAATGTTAATAAAAAAAAAGAGGAAACAACTGCAGTAAGGATTTCATTTCTTCTAACAAGCTCAGCCATATCATATGCCTCACTTTGTTTGGCTGAACTCAAGCATGTAAATAGAAAATTATAACCCCTAACTCCTCTGCAAAGACTGCCCGTTTAAAAACGTGACAAACGCTTCAACACACGCCTACGAATACATTTCTCCCAAAATTTCTCCGACGCAAATGTCTCTTCTTAAGAGTTTTCCAACAAAAACAGAAGAACCAGAAAAAAAAGGCTCTTTTGTCTATATTGATATGTAAAACAACAGAGAAAGTCTTAAAGTTCCCTCAGGGTCTTCCAGCTTAGGGGTCTAAAGAGGTGAAGTCTCGGAGGGGGCGGGGCTTAGAATTAATGGATAGAGAAGACATACAAATGGATACATTTTCTACAGAGAGTCCTGCATTTTTCTTCCTTCTTAACACTTTTTTTTATCTTTTTCCACCATCCACCAAAGAACTTTTTTCCATCTTATCCCTGGAGGAATTGACGATTCTTTGTGTCCATTTGCCTCTTAGTCCTTCTTAAGCTTTGCCCCCCTCTCCTTCCTTCTTTTCTTTTTCTAAAATTTTTTCTCTAAATTCTACTTTTAGTATGTATGTATTGATTGAGAGTTGGGGGTTTGTGGGGGGGGGATGGGCCTATAGGAACATGCATCGTTGCACGAAGGTGAAGAAAAAACGTTTATGCTCTAGATTTTTTTTTCTTCCTGAAGAAGATGAACAAACTGCGTTTTTTTTTCTGCCAACCCCCACACCCCTGCGTCCTTTTTTCCTCTTAGCCAGTTTCCGGGGAGTATTGTCGCTTTGGGGGTATGTTCGAAAGATTTTTAGGCCTCATTCCGAGTTCGAATGCAGAAGGCAAAGACCCCTTGAGCTTATAATGATAACACGGCGGAGAGCAAAGGCCAAAAAAGTACAGAGTGGGAAGAACTTTTAAAAAATTCAAATCGCGCGGTAATTCCTGTACGGAGGAATTTAAATGTTTTAGGGTCATGGAAGATCCATCTACAAAGAAGACCGACTTCATGATATTCCAGCTGATTTTTGTATGAAATTGGGTGTAAAATTCTAAGTATTTGGAGTACAGGAATACTTTCATGATGAATTATTTAGGACACGAATCATAACATCTAAACAAAGATAGTTTATATTAATTATGATGGTTATAATAATTTTTTTGTTGACATCATAATTTATTATGTAGGCCTGGAGTAATTGGCGTCATTTTGACTATAGTTGGTATTCAAACGGATTTTTGAATGGAATTGGGTGTGAAATTATAAGTATGCGAATAAAACCAATACTTTCATAAGGATAGAATGGACACGAATATTTTCATGGACACGAATATTTATAATTTGGACACGAATATTTTCAAGAGGATAGATAAGAGATAGGACACAAACTATAACCTATAAACAAAGATTACTTATATTACTTATAATGGCAATAGTCATTTTTTTGTTGACACCATAATTTATTATGTAGGCGGGAGTAATTGGCAATATTTTGACTACTGCTGATGATATTGAAACGGATTTTTTAATAAAGTTGAGTGTGAAATTATAAGTATGTGGACAACATCAATATTTTCATGAGGGATTATTAAGGACACGAATCATAACCTATAAACAAAGATAAATTATATTAATTATGATGGCGATAGTCATTTTTTTGTTGACAACATAATTTATTATGTAGGCCGGGAGGAATCGGCGACATTTTGACTACAGTTGATGATATTCAAACGAATTTTTGAATGAATTTGTGTGTGAAATTATAAGCATGCGGATAACATCAATATTTTCATGAGGGATTATTTAGCACACGAATCATAACACCTAAACAAAGATAACTTATATTAATTATGTTGGTGAGAATAATTTTTTTATTGACACCATAATTTATTATGTAGGCCGACAAGAATTGGCGATTCTTCTTTTATTCGTATGTGAATTTTTTCAATACTTTGACAAGCACAAAGTTTCTTCTAGTATATTTTGAGACGTAATTATTAATGTGTAAATTCACGAAATATACTAAATAAACCCTGACATTATGAAATTATTATGATATAGAATTATTTCATTATGTTTTCATTTATTTGAAACCTTGTGGAAGGATTTATTTTAAAAATATGTAGGACATTCATGAATAATTCTATTTGTAACTTCATTGCAGTCACGGTTTCCCACTGAAATTGACGGTGAAATTCATATTTCACACATTCTAATATGGTAGTGTCTCGGATACTTTATTTACCATAACTTGTTAAATCCTTGTGTCAAGGACTTATAGTACAAAATATGTATCTTTTGTTTATTAAAGTTATCCTAAGCGTCTGTGTACCACTTGATATATCTCCAACTTTCCAACTTGGATCCTACATAAGTTGATAAGTTTCCTTACTGAAAAATTTTCAGTTCAATTCCATCTGGCAGAGCATTTTACTTTGAGGCAAAACAAGAAAGTAATCGGCACTGACCTTTAGAGAATAGGATTAGAAAAAAAGGTATCGTTAGAGAATACAATTCATTCCTTCAATATCTTTTCTTAGTTATGTCATGACATCATACACTAAGTCACTAAAGAACATTTTATTTTATATGTGACTAAAGAATTCGTCATAATAATCGGCCAAAAAGTAAATTTGTCATGAATTCATTAATAAATATTCATGGAGAGCAAAAGGTTCTCCATGAATAGAACCATAAATTATTAATTTAACAGAAATAGATGGTTTTAATATTTTTCTTTATATGAAGATAAAAATAATTTTTTTTCTTGCCCTATTAGAACGGAATTATTGAAGGGATTTTTTTCTTATAATTTATTTAGAATTTCTTCATGATTGTTCAAAAAGAAAAGTATCTTGCTAACTTAAAGCTTATTTGAATTTACAGTGATATTATTTATTCTACAGTGCTCTTTAATTTTTTTTATATTGTCTTATTATTTCTATTTGTTTCAATAGTTTAATTAACAGCTTTATTATTGAAGATCTCTCCGAAATAAAACTGATTATAAAACTGAAGAGATCCAAAAATAAAAATGTAAATTCTTTTAAGTAGTCTAAAATCTGTAATCTCGACGAAAAAAAATTGATTATGTTTTTCCCCTAAAATCCAGAATCCTGTATGTTTCACTACAAGACATGGATTATGGATTATTTTTAATAGTATAGAATTCTGTTTGCGTTACTACAAAAATAGACTACTGATTATTTTGTATAATCTAGGTTCAAGAAACCTTGCTACAAAAATTAGTCATTCAAATTCAAATCCTAACCATCGTATCAAATTTTAACATTTACTAAGATTTTTTCTCAATGTATTACAAATTAACTGTAGTACTTAAATGAAAATATCTGCTAAAGTTTTAGATAGAATTTACTTTAACTTCATAGCTATTAATGTTGTATATTTTTGTAACTTTACCTTAATTTTGTCTTTACAAGTGTGACAAATCCAATTAATTCGAGAATTTTGTTCAGCATTTTTGTTGGTTTTGGAAATATTATAAAACTAAACTGTTATTCATAAAAATTCTGGATTGATTTCCTTTGACCTTCTGAGCATCTGACTCAAGATTTTTAAACTTTTCATATTAGTTTTTGTACAATTTATAAAAGGATCTTGAAAATTATAAAAAGGAATATCATTTTCAATATACATAAATATCCGATATACATTTACTATTCTATTACTGCATAAAAACTATCACTATTACAAAGCTAACTAGCTTTTCATAAAGATTCTTGATTGATTTCCTTTGACCTTCTGAACATTTGACTCAAGATCTTTAAACTTTTCAAATTAGTTTTTGTACAACTTATAAAATTATCTTGAAAACTCTAAAAATGAATATCATTTTAAATATATACAACTATCTGATATACATGTTCTTGTACAATTTATAAAAGAATCTTGAAAATTATAAAAATGAATATCATTTTCAATATATACAAATATCCGATATACATTTACTATTCCATTAATACATCGAAATTTCCACCATTTCAAAGTTCACTAGTTATTCATAAAGATTCTTGATTGATTTTCTTTCATCTTCTACATGTTTAGCTGCAGATATCTAAACTTTTAAAATTAGCTTTTGTATGATTTATAAAATGCACCAAAAATTTCAAGATGAATATTTTTTTAGCATACAAAAATATTCAATATGCATTTATGATTTCATATATGTATACTTTATCAAAACTCACACCATGTACCACATGATATATTCAAAACTAACTAGCAATTCATAAAAATTCTTGATTGATTTTCTTTCATATTATATAGATTTAGCTCAAGGTATCTGAACCTTTAAAATTAGTTTTTCAACAATTTATAAAAATACCTCGAAAATTCTCAAAATGAATACCATTTTTAGTATACAAAAATATTCAATATACATTTATTATTTCATAAATGCATGCTTTATCAAAACTCGCGCCATTAAACCAAACCTCCATCGAAACCATTTCGATATATTCTTTAAAAGGTTTTTAATCCTTTGCGCTTGCATAAAAACACCCGAAGCATATTTTAAATTCATGCAAAAAGGATTTGATAGGGAAAAAAATCCCTCTGCTTTTTTTCCCCTGGAAGCAGATCATGTCAAACTTTCCTTTGGAAAAACGAACGGATTGAATCCTTTATGCCTACGAGTTATTATTTATAAAAGAAGAAATCCCTTTAAACTTGGGTTACATCACTATATCCCAGTCCCAACCACAAAAAGCTGAAAATATTTGATTTTCTGTTCTTTTTCCCTTCATCCCGTGTCTCGCTTTCATCACTACCTTCTCCCAGAAATCAAACCCCCCATTCGGCATAGAAAAGGATCTTCGCCATTATTCTTTATCGTACAAAGTACCAGTCGAATCGTTTGTTATGCTCCTGTATTTAAAGCATGGAATGACTCCACCGTTTGGACGGGGAGTGAGGGGATTGGAAAAAAGCATATTTTCCCTCCTACCTCTCCCGCTCTGTACCCGTGTCCCGTTCTCTAATGATATAAAGCGAATGGGAGGGGTTACTGATTATTAATTTTATCTCGCATCTCTCTCTCTGCATCCCAGGCAAGATAAGAAGACGAGAGAAGATAACAAAGAGATGTGCTAATGATTCTTGGAGGTAGAAAAGGGCGGAGTTTGCATCCCGTCCGTGAGCATGCGCAGAAGCCAAAGACCGTCCTTCCAAAAAGCTGGATTGATGATCATAGCAGACAGAGTAGCGAATGTTTCAATAACAAATTGTGCGGCCCCCGTTGCCGATATTTCTTAGCCTACACCCCCCTTCTTCAACATTCTCTTTCTAGAATGCCTGTCTTCTGTACATTATTCTGCATTTTCTTTTCTGTTTTTTTATTAGTATTATTACTTAAAATGTAAGTAGCGAGTGGAGGTGTTTCGTATCCCCTGCTTTCTAAAATGCTGACGCGGTGATAAATAGCGAAAGGGGTGCAGCAAGATCAGAAGTTGAAGTACTTTTTTTTTCTCTTCCTTATTTTGGAAAGAAAAAGAGGTTTAGTGCAATGGGGGGTATGGGCGAAAATAAAATAAAAATAAAATAAAAAAATTGAAATAGAGTTATTGATTCTGGACATGTAGTGATTGAAGCAGTATTTTTCCGAAAAGCAATCTCTTAAAGATTGTCTCCGAATGTCTCTGCGCAAAAAATTTCAATTTTGTGAAATATCTTTTTTTTATTTTTTTATTGCATCCCGTTCGCGAAATTTATGGCAAGCATTTAAAGATTTTTCATCACGGGATTGACCGTCGCTCTACATGTATATGGATACGATAACCGTAGAATAAAAAGAATTAACTAAATGAAATTTTTGCATGAACTTGTTACTAAGATTGTCGACCTGTATTCATTTCAATTTCAAGTGGAGAGGCGTAACTGCCCCTAATTGATATTGGGTTATCTTTATAGTATTATGAAGCATAAACCCCTCCATAATATCTTTATTGTATATGAAGCATAAAGTGCTCCATAAGATCTTTAATGTATATAAAGCATAAAGTTCTTCATAATATCTTTATTGTATATGAAGCATAAAGCCCTCCATAATATTGTCATCGTATTATGAAGCATAAAGTACTCCATAAGATTTTTAATGCTTATGAAACATATAGCTCTCTATGAAGCATAAAGCCCTCCATAATATTGTTATCGTATTATGAAGCATAAAGTACTCCATAAGATTTTTAATGCTTATGAAAAAAATAGCTCTCTATAGTAAAATTTATTATATATGAAGCATAAAGAAATCCATAATATTTTTTTATTGTATTATGAAGCATAAAGTGCTCCATAAGATCTTTAATGAATATGAAACACAAAGGCATCCTTAATATCGTAATTGTATATGAAGCCTAAAACGCTCCATAATATTTTTATTGTATTATGAAGCATAAAGTGTTCCATATGATCGCTAAAGCATATGAAACATAAAGCCCTCTTTAATATCTTAATTGTATATGAAGCATTAAGCGCTCCATAATATTTTTATCATATTATGAAGCATAAAGTGCTGCATAAGATCTTTAATGCATATGAAGCATAAAGCTCTCCATAATATTCTTATTGCATTATGAAGCATAAAGCCTTCCATATATCTTTATTGTATATGAAGTATAAAGAACGCCATAATATCTTTATTGTATTTAAAGCATAAAGCACTCCATGATATTTTTATTGTACTATGAAGCGTAAAGTGCTCTATAAGATCTTTAATGCATATGAAGCATAAACCCCTCCATAATATCGTAATTGTATATGAAGCATAAAGCGTTCCATAATATATTTATTGTATATGAAGCATAAAGCGCTCCATAACATTTTTTATGTATTATGAAGAGTAAAGTGCTTCATAATATGCTATTATACAAGAAGGTCGGCACTTATGCAGTACCTAATCCTGTTTATATACTATTAAAAACAAAATAATACATAACATGACTGCGTTTGAGTAATTGAAAAGCGTCAACATTATATAAAAAACATAACTATAAAAAATCAAAATCTGCTTCATGGCAAAGTTATACGAAACTATTTTTTATTTTTAACAAAAGTTACAAATCTATAATTGTGAAAAAACAATACTGGAAATAATTAAAATATCATACATTTGAAAATTTTTAATAACATCTCTAACTTTTCACCTCCAATATCGAACTTTTCTTCTTTTAATCAATCTATACTCTTTTCTGAAAGCCTGAAGCATGAGAACCTGAAAAATTAAACATGAGCAAAATTAATTATGGTGACAAATTAAAATGCATCTATATTTGTAAAAATTTAAAAGGTAGTTGAAATAATGAGGTAGTTTTATTATTTTTAATTTCAATTAATTCTTACATACGTAACTTGATCCCAGTAATACAAAAACATGTTGTTTAAATAGCCTTACACCTGTTCTATTTACTGTGTTCATGAACCAAATATATAAATAACAACAGAGTTCCATTAAAAGGTAGTTATTCAATAACCGACCATTTAATTATAGGTGCCTATTCATTATATTCCAACTTTACTTTCTTATTTATCAAGTAAATTACGAAAAAAAAAACGTAACCTACTTTTTATTTTTTCAACTGTGAAAGAAAATTCCGCTATGAAATATTTGATGAAATAATAAAAGTCAATTTCAATTATTTAAAAAAAAAGAAAAAATATGTGAATATTTCATAGAAATATAAATATATTTTAAATTTCAGAAAAAAAGAATAACATGCCATGCATTTTTGGACTAATTTCGAATAATATTTTTTTAAATTTAAAATAATATAAATATTATTCTTGAGAGTGATAATATTTGCTGAAGTTTTTGCAAAAAGCAAAAAAAAAAAGTTAAATTTTTGAAAATTAAATGAGGTAAATTAAACAAATATTCTTTAAAAAATTAAACATTTATTTAACCCATTCGTATGAGGTTATTCCCATTGCCATTACTGTTTTGAATGTTATTGTTTATCTAAGTTTTATAATTTCAAAATAAATACACATACTTTGTCATAAATAATCATTTACACGTATAAAAGTCAAACACGAGTATACTCTTGGTTGGCAATGGGAATAACCTCATACAATTTAGGCTTGGCAAAGAATGGGTTAAATAAAGTAGAATTTTTGTAAAAAAATTATTTGTAGCTTTTTTTCAAGTTTTTACACTTGTATATTTATGTTTGTGCCCATAAAAAATTTGCAGGTTTGACAAGTTGTACGTTATAATATATTGAAAGTATCACGAGTATATTCGTGCTGGCAATGGATAACACCCTGCCAATCACGAGTATATTCGTGGTTGGCAGAGAATGTGTTAATTTAGCATTTTTTTATATAAATTTTTAATATATAAATAACATTTTTTATTTTATTTTCATACTTTCATCTTTTAAAGAATTTGGTAACTTAGGGTCAAACAATCTTTCCTATACAGCGCCATTGGAATCATTCATAAACTTCCGCTCATTATTAATAGAGGTACGAAAATGAAACTGTTAACAATATTAAATATTAGTAGATTCTGACTTTTAACAAATTATTAATAATATTGGTTAATACTGATTTCAAATAAATTGTTTTGATATATCTTCCAGTCTATGATACTGACCAAGGGCCTAACATTGATATCGTGTTATTTTCACTGTCTTACATATTTTCACTTTGTGCATATGAACATATTTAATGACGATACTCCCTAATATATTAAAAGCACTATCAAAAACTTACAAGTTTGGCTCAGCATGAACAGGTTCTGACGATTTATTTGGGAAATGTATTTAAGTTAAAACGAAATATTAATCAAAACAAAATATTATAAAGCAAAAACCAGATCTAAAAATTTTTCGGCAGTTTTGCTAAGTCCATTAATGGTAATTTTTATTTATAAATATGGTAATTATATAAAAAAAATCGAATTCATATTATATAAAAGAGATGATACACCAAGACAAGATTGTTTGGTAATTATAAGCATTAAAAAATCGTGTTGTAATTATTATAAGAGAAATACAAATATAAAACAGCTTTACAACAAATAATAGAATGTTAAATATTAGATATTTAATTCCATTCTGGTCCAAAAAAATTAATTGAAATTCTTTAGAAAAAAATTAGATCTACGATAGATTTTTTTGGGTATACTTTCCCTTAGGTAATTTAAGTCAAAAGTAATTAACTCAAAAAGATGCTAAAATAAGAAAGAGAAGAAAGAAAATCAGACCAGTTTACTTTACCAAAAAATTATAAACTTGCTGAAAATGAAAACGATTGTATTGGACACTTCTTCATGTATTATTTAAATTATGAAATATATTCATTTTTATTCTTTAGTTCTTAATTATTCTATTATTTATTTCTGTATTTTTTATGAACATACTTAGATTCATCAAGCAGGTGAATGGAATAGTTGAAATTTAGGACTTTCTATATTAAAATTAACGATAAAAATATTTTAAATTAGAAAAGTATTTATTACAACGGATATGAATATGTAAACCATCAGCTTTGTATTTATTTCCGGTCTTATTAAAATTTGAAGTTTAGTAATTTTACTTGGGAAAGCTTTTAAAGATAATCTACTAAAAAAGATTTAATTAAAAAGTTTCGCAAGCAATTATTTCAGAGAGCTAGTTGGTCATCAAAGATGGCTAGTATATTTAAATAAAAAATGGCAATTTTAAGAATATTTTTGAGGTGAGAAACAATTTTTTTCCATTTTAATTCAAGTAATTATAACTTTCGACAAACACACATATTTATTTGTATGTCAATATGTTCTTCCAAGTGACTTATTTCAAGATGCTTCCTTTGTGTTCAGATATAGAAAGATACATTTTAAGGATATTCCGAGATAGAAATCTGTTTAATAGTAAATAATGATAATAATCCTATAGATAAAGAAAGATACATTTTAAGGATATCCAGAGATAGAAATCTGTTTAATGATAA
>JAOUZG010007398.1:3734953-3751700 GCA_026289955.1 Argiope argentata | reverse complement strand
AGATACATTTTAAGGATATCCAGAGATAGAAATCTGTTTAATGATAAATTGTGATAATAATCCTATAGATAAAGAAAGATAGATTTTAAGTATATTCTGAGATAAAAATTTGTTTAATGGTAAATAGTGATAATAATCATAAAGGTTCTAGATAAAGAAAGATACATTTTAAGGATATTTCTAGATAAAAAAAAACTTCTGTTAAATAATACATAGTGATAATAATCATAAAGGCTCTAGGTAAATAAAAATACATTTTAAGGATATTTTGAAATAGAAATATCTGCTTGATAATAAATAGTGATTATAATTATCTTGGCACTAAATAAAAAAAGTTACATTTTAATACACTCGGAGACAGAAATTTATTTAACAATAAATAGTAGCGCAATAATCATCAAGATTATAGAAAAAGAAAAATACATTTTATGGATACCTCGAGATAGAAATCAGTTTGATAATAAATAGTGATAATAATCCTAAAGGCTTCAAATACAGGAATATGCATTTTAATTATGTTACAAGATATAAATCTGTAATAATAAAGAATGATAATAATAATAAAGGCTTGTTTCTCCATATGAGTTTTAAGTCTTGGGCCCTATATTTTTTCCCCATTTCAAACTCAAATATTTCAAAAAATTGAATGTAATTATTAAATAAATATAATAATAACATAATCATTAATAAATATGCATCAGTAATAATATAGAAAAAGTTTAAAGTAATTTTATTTAGTCCAAATTTGGCAAATCTCATCTCAAATACTAGGACAAAATAAAAAAGAAATTAGATATATTTTTAAAAAAAATCGAATAACATATTTGGTATATGAAGCGAAGAAGACTGTATTATAATATTCTAATTTAATATTTCAATGCGATACTTTTCAATATGCGATAAGGCCTGTCTCAAATACAAGGAGATTATGTTAGAAAATAATTTATTTTGGGAAGTTAAATAAAAACAGATCGACAACATTTGAAAAAAAACACACACACACTGTATTATTATAATATAATGTTGTTATGTTCGAAAATGATAAACTTGTTTCCTATTCACATATATTTTGAAAAAGGAATTCTATTTTGTTAAACCGAATAAAATAGGTAGACGGTAGATGAGGGAATGAAAATTATATTTTATTGTTATAAAATAATGGTGTTATATCCGAAAATGAGAAACCAATCCAGGCATATAACAAAAGGAAAAATTTTGTTTCTTGAATTTGGATGAAACAGACAGTCGGTAAAAGACGAAAAAAAGTTTATATTGTGATACTCTAATATAATATTCCTATTCTCACTATGTTTGATCATAATAAGAATATTCAAATTCTATTTGGAATATTCCATCAACAGAAGTAGTATCAATAATAGAATAACAGGCAATGATTCAAAATATCGAATCAATAGGCCTATTCAAAAACATTCCACATATTTAAGGTATATAGAGCATGATTAAGTGAATTAATTTGATTCATTGATGATATCGTTTATTGTTATAAAATAAGGGCGCTATTTTCAAAAATGATAAACCAATCCAGAGGTTCATAAAAATTTCAAATTCTGTTTCATGAATTCGGATAAAACAAACAGTCAGCAGTTATATTGTGATAATCTAATCTAATATTCATGTTCTCACTATATTTGATCATACTAAGAAGCTTCAAGTCCTATTGGAAATATTCTGCCAACAGAATCAATAATAATAATAGTTGTTGATTCAAAATATTGAATCAATAGTCCTATTCGAAAAAATTACGCATATTTAAGGTTTATAGAGCATAATTAAGCGAATTAATATGATTCATTGCTGTTGTCATTTATTGTTATAAAATAATGGCGGTATTTTCAAAAATGATAAACCAATCCAGGAATATAAAAAATTGAAATTCTGTTTCATGAATTCGGATAAAACCGTTAGTGTGTAGTTACATTGTGATGTTTTAATGTAATAATTCTATTCTCACTATACTTTATTATATTAAAAAGTACTTCAATTCCTATTTATAATATTCTATCAACATATAGCATCAATAATGTAATAATTGTTGTTGATACCAAATATTGAATATTTTGTCTATTTAAAAATTGCACCTACTTAAGATAAATGGTCTATTGTTAAGAAAATTTAAAGGTTCCATTACTGCTAACATAATTTAAGGCTGTAAAATAATGTATGGTGTTATAACCGAAAATGTTAAACCAATCTAGGTATATCAAAAAAAAAGGAAATTCTATTTCAGGAATTTGGATAAAAGAGAACATCTGTAATTATATTGTGATAGTCTATTGTAATATTCCCATTTTTACCATACTTGATCATATTAAGATGCGGAAAATCGCAATTTGAATATTCTATCAACAGAAAAAGCGCGAATACTATACAATACTATACTTGATCATATTAAAATGTTTCAAGTTCCATTTAGAATATCCTATCATTTATTGTTATAAAATAATAGTGTTACAGCCGAAACTGGTGTTATAGCCGATTATCAATAAAATAATAACCATTGTTGATTCAAAATATTGAATTGATTGGCTATTTAAAAAAAAATCTGCTTAAAGTATATAGTATATTGTATTAGTATACTGTTTCATGAATTTGGGTAAACACAGAATGTTGGCACTTATATTGTGATAATCTATTTTCATATATATTGTAATATTTATATTTTTACTACACTTGATCATATTAAGATGTTTTAAGTCACATTTGGAATATTCTATTAACAGAAACAGAACCAATAAAATAATTACCGTTGTTGATTCAAAATTTTAAATTGATTGTCTATTTAAAAGAAATTCTTCTACTTAAGGCACATAGAACATCGTTAATGAATTAAGGCAAAAAGTAAAAGCTAAGCGAAAATACCGTTAGAATAACTTATTGATATAAAATAATGATGTTATAACCGAAAATGATAAACTAATCCACGAACATAAATAAACTGAAATTCTATTCCATGAATTTGCATAAAACAGAATGTCGGTAGTTATTTTGTGATAATTCATTGTAATATTTCTATTTTAGCTATACTTGATCATATTAATATGTTTCAAGTCGCATTTGGAATATTCTATCAATAGAAAGATAACCGTTGTTGATACAAAATATTAAATCGATTGTTTATTTAAAAAAAATTCTTATACTTAAGGTATACAGTATATTGTTAAGAGAATTAAGATACATAGTAAAAGTTAAGAGAAAGCACTGTTAACATCATTTATTGTCATAAAATAATGGTGTTATAGCCGAAAATGATAAAGCAATTCAAGAACATATAAAAACTGAAATTTTGTTTCATGAATTTGAATAAAACAGAACGTCGGTAGTTTATATTGTGATAGTTTATTGTAATATTTCTATTTTAACTATGCTTGATCATATTAAGATATTTCATGTCCCATTTCGATTATAATATCGACAGAAAAAGCATCAATAAAATAATAATCGTTGTTGATACAAAATATTGAATCGATCACTTTAAAAAAAAATTTTTTTTTACTGAAGGTATAAAGTGTATTGTTAAGCGAATTAAGGTATATAATAAAAACTTAGCGAAATTACTGTTAACATCATTTATTGTTATAAAATAATGGTGTTATAGCCGAAAATAATAAAGCAATCCAGGAACATTTAAAAACTGAAATTCTTTTTTATGAATCTCCATAAAACAGGACGTCGATAGTTATATTTTGATAGTTTATTGTAATATTTCTATTTTCACTATGCTTGATCATATTAAGATGCTTCAAGTTCTATTTGGATTAGAATATCAACAGAAACAGCATCAATAAAATAATAACTGTTGTTGATACAAAATATTGAATCGATTTTCCTATTTGAAAAATTTCTTTTATTTATGGTATATAGTGTATTGTTAAGCGAATTAAGATATATAGTGAAAGATAAGCGAAAAGTTAAGATATATAGTATAAATCAATTCAGGAACATATAAAAACTGAAATTATGTTTCGTGAATTTGGGTAAAATAGAATGCCGGCAATTATATTGTGATAGTTTATAGCAATATATATTGTAATATTTCTATTTTTACTATACTTCATTATATTAAGATGTTTCAAGTCCCATTTAGAATATCCTATCCTTTATTGTTATAAAATAATGGTTTTATAGCTGATTATCAATAAAATAATAACCGTTGTTGATACAAAATATTGTATGTATTATCTATTTTAAAAATTTCTTATACTTAAGGTTTAAAGTATATTATTAACCGAATTAAGATACATAGTAAAACTAAAGCGAAAATATTGTTGACATGATTTATTGTTATAAAATAATGGTGTTATAGCTAGAAAATAAAAAGCAATACAGGAAAATAAAAAAAACTGAAGTTCTTTTTCATGAATTTGTATAAAACAGATCGCCGATAGTTATATTATGATAGTCTATTGTAATTTTTCTATTTTTACTATTCTTGATCATATTAAGATGATTCATGTCCCATTTGGATTATAATATCAACAGAAACAGCATCAATAAAATAATAACCATTGTTGATTCAAAATATTGAATCGATTGTCTATTTAAAAAATTTCTTATACTTAAAGTATACAGTGTATTGTTAAGCGAATTTATATATATTGTAAAAGTTAAGCGAAAATTCTGTTAACATCATTTATTGTTATAAAATAATGGTGTTATAGCCGATTATCAATAAAATAATAACCGTTGTTGATACAAAATATTGAATTGATTGCCTATTGTAAAATTTTTTATACTTAAGGTATATAGTATAGTGTTAAGGGAATTAAGATATATAACGAAAGTTAAGCGAAAAGTTAAGATTTATAGTATAAATCCATCCAGGAACAGATAAAAACTGAAATTATGTGTCGTGAATTTGGGTAAAACAGAATGTCGGCACTTATATGGTGACAGTCTATTGTAATATATATTATAATATTTCTATTTTTACTATACTTGATCATATTAAGATACTTCAAGTCCATGTGGAATATTCTATCAACATAAACAGCATCAATAAAATAATAACCGTTGTTGATTCAAAATATTGTACCGATTGTTCAATTTGAATTTTTTTTATGTTTTTAAGGTATATAGTATATTATTAAGCGAATTAAAATGCTTCATTGCTTTTTTATATGTATGCCATTTGAAAAATTCATTCAATTCGATTATTGGCTTCCAAACGATTCGAGAAAAATCTTGGTAATACGATAAAGTGAAAGAACTACAACTGGGAGGAAGAAAAAAAAACGTCTACAATAGCGAAACTGCTGCTTGTTAGCACATTTTGAGGAACTACAGAGCAAGGTTAGGAAGGAAAAATTACAGAATTGGAAGAAGTGAGTCTAATAAAAATCCAATATCGCCACTCTTTAGAAAAGTAAGTTTGACACCGAAAAATATGATATGGAATGTTATCCGACGACAAATCTGACAAATAAATCGAATTATCGGAAACAATGTTGACGGAGGGACAAAAAAAATGGGGGAGTGGGAAAAAATTCCTACGGCGCATGACTCGTTTTGCCCCAGGGGCGACTAAAGCAATCCGGCAAGGGTTGTTGGCAATCCTGCATAAATATCATCGAATCAAAGCTCGAATCCGTGTACCGCCAAAAATAATAACAATAAAAAGTGAGAAAAAGATGCTGTAAGAGGTATTGGAAGGACACAGGAGAAAAAAGCGTCAAGTCACAGCAGATTTCTCGCACAAACAGAGGGAATTTTTTAGGTAAAAGGAGAATCCCCCCCCCTCTTTTAAAGTCTCAGTTGGATAGAGGAAAGATTTAGGGATTTTTGTCATTTCTTATTCTAAGTTTTGCATCCATTTTTTTGGTGGTGTTGTTTTTTTGAGAAGTTTGCGTTTGAAGTTGGGAAAAATGTAGGGCAAAGGCATAAAACTTCTGTGGAGGAGGGAACCTTTATGAGCGGTTATTTCTCATCTTAGAAGTATCCTTAAGATATTTTTTTTGTTGTCTATGGATATAAAGAAAGCATCCTCAAAGATATCGCGTGAAAAAGCGGATGACATACTCAGAAATGCATGTTTGGTAAAGGTTATAATTGCTTGTATTATGTAATAAGAGGGCTTAATTTTCAATATGGAATTATTCATAAAATATCTTGCTTTATATAGATAAGATAACACTCGTATTGCTTTATATTCGGTTGTCAAAGAAGATTTTTTAAGTGCCACTTAATCCTTTATCTACTGACGATACTTATAAGTGCCATTTAAATCTTTATTACATTTTTTTGTGATGTATTTTTGCCTATGATATTAAAAAAAACATGGGCAATGCAACCCAAATAGCTAGTAGTTAATATAAGTTAAAAGTAGGAATGAAAAATATTTAATTATTAATTAAATTAATTAAGATATTTCTATTAATTAAAATTCTTTTCTTGGATTTTCTGGGATTATTCTGCAAGGAAATTTAATTCCTGGTGCAAAAATGAAGTTGGAAAATTGATGGCAACATAATTCAGTAGATAAAGAGTTAAATGAAAAAAAATGACATATTTGGGAATATTTATTTAATAAACTTTACTTTGAAACATATAGATTATATTTTCTTCTATTAATTAAACTGCTTATGAATTTTGCTAACATTGACATCATTATTAATAGATATTTATCGTTATTCAGATATCAAGTAAGATTTTTTTTTTTACTTATCGCCTAAACTAAGAGAATGAAGTATTCGGAAATACATGTGTATCTTTTAGAATTAGCATTGCTCTGATTAGATCAAATAGGATTTTCTCATATTGTATATTGCTCTTTATTAGAATTATCAAAGAAAAATTTGCAATCTCCCTTAAATGAAATAAGGCATATTTTGAAATATTCATCTTTTGAAAATTATATTTTCTTATATTGAAATGTTTATGGATTTATGGATATTTTATGAGTAATTTCTTAATTTATTTTAACTGATATTTGTTAAATACCTTCTTATTTGATTTTACCAGATATTTGATAAGCATTTTCTCATTTTATTTGCTTATTTCCATGATGCCAAATACTCATGTTTTTCCAAGATGCTTTTTCCCACAAATTTTTGGGACGGTAACTCCTTCTTACTTTGATTTTAATTCCGTATTTAAACAAGAAATTATTTTCAGAAGTGAATGAAAAAATAAATCCTAAGAATATTCTTAAGATTTGACAAAAAAAAATCATAAATAACTGAAGAAATAAAAATATTTGAACCTAAGATTTGCAGAAACTTCTATTATTTTCTAAAAGAATTTAATTTATTATTTTATTTGAAAACGATTTTTCAGAATAATCGAAATAATTCCTTAAGAAGAAAATTTTCAAAAATATTTAAGAAATAATTTCCATGTTTTTAAAGAATTGAATTTGCAATAAATAAAAAAAGTCGCTTTCAATTCTATTTAATATGTTACTATGGAAAGCCGTAACTGTATAAGAAAAATATAACAAAATACGTTTATAAAAATATAGCTAAAAAGTGTGAAATAAATAGATAAAAAGAAATCTGATTCTTAACATTATTTTGAAGAAACAATATTTTATGAAGAAGTAATTTCAGATATATTTAAAATAAATAAATCTTAGAAGTTCCAGAAAATTTCAAGACTGTCAATTCTTTCTTATGTTTATAAGGGATAAAAAAATTTCATGAAAGCTCATATATACAAAAGTCTATCCAAATACGGAAGAATACTATGCTATTTAGACTAAAACATTCAGCTTTTACGAAATAATAATCTCAGACAAATTTTTAGGATTTGCTACTTTTCAATATTTATTACGATAAGGCAAAATATTGAAAACTGGAATTCTGTCAGTCCCAGAGGACAAGCAGACATTATAAATATATCTTTTGCATTTAAAATTATCCTTTTAGTCTTGTATTTATGTAGATCAAATATTGCTCTGATTTAAATATTTCCGATTTTAAGAATGTGTCCAGCATCGCAGTATTTTCATCGTAACTAAAATCGTAAAAGCAAGGAATACCTAGCAATAAAAATTGCTAAGAAATTATATTAAGCTTTAAAACCAAATTTTTCGAGCTGCTTTTGAATTTTAAATACTAAGTTTTCTCTTAGTAAATCTGACTAGAAGTTAAACAATTTCAGATTTAATATGTTTTTGGATTCTGGTTTATAAAATAATGTAACGTTTCGTAATAGTTTTATGCAAAAATTGTGTTATATCTAACGTTAGCTTTGTTTAATAAGCTACTAGGAATTGATATGTGTAATATATTTCAAAAATGAAACAAAGTGAAAATAGTAAGTTTGTAAGTTTATTAAGTAATTGTAAGTAATTATCAATTTTTTTTAATATTTCAACTCAAAAAGATAATTATCGCCATGTATTTTTGATCAATATTCAATTAAAATTAAATAATGTAGCATTCATTTAATTATAAAATATATTAAAGTTATCGTTTAAGTTATTAGATATTTTTAATCAAATGTGCTATTAAGGGCAATTAATGATAATGTTAAGTTACGAAAATTTATGCCCTTCTGGTTATTATTCTATAACTCCATGCAATGTATTTTGTATAGAATGTATTTAAAACCCTGATATTTCTTTTACTTATTAATATTCTTTGTAGAACTATACTTAAAGCCCTGATACTTCTTCTATTTATTAATATTCTTTGAACAACTAAGTTTAAAGCCCTGACACTTCTTTTATTTATTAATATTTTTTCACAACTTTGCTTTAAGAACTGATACTTCTTTTATTTATTCATATTCTTTGCACAACTACACTTGTAGAACTGATATTTCTTTTATAATTATTCTTTGTACAATTATGCTTAAGGAACAGATATTTCTTTTATTTATTAATATTCATTGCACAACTTTGCTGAAAGCTCCTGATACTTCTTTTGTTTATTAATATTCTTTTAACAACTATACTTAAGGATCTGATACTTCTTTTATTTATTAATATTCTTTGCACAACTATATTTAAAGAGCTGGTATCCTTTTATTAAAATTCTTTGCACAACTATGCTTAAATAACTGATATTTCTTTTATTTATTAATATTCTTTGCATAACTAAGCTTAAAGCCCTGATACTTCTTTTATTATCATCTCAGTACATGGTATTTTGGACGAGGTTTTGGATGAGGTCAACAAAAATCCGTAGGGGAAAAATACAAATTTTATTATCTGCATGAGCATTTCAAAAAAGCAACTTTTAATAACGCGTTGCCATTGCATTTATAAAAGCTCCAATGAAAAACATAAGTTAATGACTACAGCAAATAAAACCTAGAAAACGTGATTATATGAAATGAAATAAATAGGAAATGTGATATTTTTTTAAATAATCAATGAGAGACAAAGTTTTTTGGATCGTTTGCAATACTAAAGTGACTCATTCAATGAAACAATTAAAATGAATGAAAATATAATTTAACTCGCACGAGAACGTGATGCTCGGCCGCTCAAGATATCATATTCTGACATGATACATTGAAATATTGAAAGCAAATTTCATTTTAATCTTTATTTGTAAAACTCTTTTCCCAGTTAAGTCAAAATTCATAATTTGTCATAGGATATAAATTCTTAGGAGCTTATTTAAACGATTAGTATTTTTATAAGATTATTAAATAATTAGAAAGTTATTTTTACATGATTACCTCGGGATTCAAAAAATATTTTAACTACCGATTATAAAGCTTTGAATTAACTGAATAATCACATACGAAATAATCTTAGAAAAGCTTATCACTATCTTAGAAAAGTCACGTTAAATCATTGTTATTCCTTCGCTACATATTCATTGAAATATATAAAAAAATTTCAAAAGAATTAATTATTTCATTTTTTTAAAGATTTTTCTCATTGCTCAAATATTGTATTCGAAATTATAATCATTTTATATAATAAGTACTAGAATCCACTTTTTTTTCATTTAAGCTTTAATTTTGGACCATCAGGGCCGAATCCGATTGTTATCCCTTAAGTCAAATTGCACTTTAAAAAAATGATGAAATAACTGTTAATAAAGTAAAGAAAAACAAATTAAACGAAAATATTCGGCAAAAAGTAGGAAAGAAAAAAAAATCTTTTTCTTTCAACACATTTTTTTTCTTTCTTTCTTTTCTTTTCCTAAAAATGAACTTCGTCTTAACTACGGCGCCGGCATAGACAGTAAATTCACGTGCCTCTGCAATTAGGACTACTTGGTAATGACCGCGGCAGTGTATGCGCCAGGATTCTTCTTCTTCTTCTTTTCTTTTTTTAAAAACTTTTCTCCACAATGACCCCCTCTCTTTCTTGATGACCGGTTGCGAATTCGAGCTAGTCCGCTTGACCCCCACTGATCTTGAAATTACAGGTTGGTGGGTATATGGGCTCCAAAAGCCAGTGGCCAAGTGTCACCTCTTTCCCGTTTTTCTGTTCTTCGCCTTTAACTTATCTTTTTCTTTAAAGACGTTCGTAATGGTACATTTTTTTTTGGGGGGGGGGGAGGTTGAAATGTTTGCGAACAAGAAGAAAAAAAGAGAAGAAATCCACTTTTCTGTTGTGCTTCTTTATTTTACTTTATATGGTCCCGAATACCATCACGTTCATTTTGCCATAGGTTACCAGTCGTTATCTCTAATTTCGGTAGAGGTCATTGGAGGTCATCTACGATTAAATCATTAGAGGCAATCTGTGAGGAGAGGACACTCTAATTTGAGCTTTTTTCGCCTTATCGGAACCGGGAATTCTTTTAATAATCGTGCTTCATTAAGGAGGTTTTTATGCGTTTTGTGGTGGTTGTTCGTGGACTTTGAGGACAAAGTTTAATTTTTTTGTAGAAAAAGAAAAAAAAAAGATGTGATCATGAGGAGTTAATGGAATAATCACGTTGTTTTTCAGTTGGCTAATTTCCGAAGTAATCACGCTTTTAAGTGAGCTAATTCGGGTTTCAGAAGTGCCATTCTTGCTGGTTCTCATAGAGTCAAAGACTTCAAAACTGCGTAGGGTAGAACTTAATGATGAAACATTTCAAGGGCACTCATAAATAATTTATTAAGGTTGTTATAATTTATTTTATTTTGTAAATCTACTTTCCTTTTAATGTGGGTTCCTTTTTAGTAAAGATAGATAAGAAAGTTTTATATTTGAGTATTTTTTTTTTGAGAATCAATATTCATCTAATGAATGTGAAGGATAGTATATACGTTATAAAATATAATCATCCTATTAGAATTTTTATATCCAATTTTTTTTTTTGCATGATTGAGTACATAAATAAATATTCGTATTGGCTGAATGTGCGGCTTGAAGTGGTATGGTGTGGAGAAGGGGATGCCAGCTCAGTTGTCGCTCTCGTCTTCTGACCAGGGCTCAAAATTATGAGGTCCGCCCCAAAATAGCCCTAGTGTTGCTTTACAACGGGATGTTAATATAACTAAACTAAACTTGTAAATAAAAATCACTCAACAAAATGCTAATAAAAATGCAGAACTACGATACAGAAACAGAATATTCTTTTAAGTATTGACGATTTATCTCTACAAATATCTAAGACCCATATAACTTTTATATGTAAGTCATAGAACAGACTCTCCGACCCACCGCGAAGGCACATGGATTAACCATAAGCACTGAATGACCGGACCGCCTCAACAATAATTAGCGGGAATTGTGGTTGAGCCCTAATGGCCATCACCGGCCACTTTACAACCCTTTCCGAAGGAAGTACGTCTCATCATCGATGGGAGGACTCTAATCCCCACCTATTTGTGTACCCACCGGGTTGCTGAGATCCAACCACCATAACGAAAGCATCTAATCCCCAATTACGAGATGGCCCCTCGGGTGATAACTTTTTTAAAAGTAAGAATAAAAAAATGGCGAGATTGGTCTCCTCAATACTTTGTCACATATTCATTAATAAAGATGTTATCTCACAGAATACCTTACTTGGAAATGGCGCACAATACTTAACAAGATATTAAATTTTGGCATGAATTTAGCATTTTTGCCAAATCCCCCGAATGATCCTTGGCGAGTTCTAGACGATAAATCCCTAACTTGCTATTAATAGTATTGTAAATAGTATTTGTGTTTTAGACATGTTTTCCCAACCGAATAAAATTAAATTTTGGCCCAAAACTATCTTATAATATGTAGTTAATAATTTGAAATTTTTATTTCGAGAATAATAAAAGAAGAGAGGCATTTAAAAAAATTGGACTTTTTAAATTTCGGTTACCAAACGATATGGTATTGCGTGAAAGGATATTAGAGTAATGCAAACTAATTCAAATTATACATATATTATTAAATGTTTTAACCTGGTCATTAAAATAAAATCCTTTCATCTCGTGCCTTTGTGTGTGAAACATCACAGGACGTCGATGTTTAATGCATGTTTCAGTTATCTCGTTCCCGTTTAGCTTGAATACATCAGCCGTTGCATTATACGTTTAATCATGAAATTTACTAAAAGATTAAAAACAGTGTCATATAGCTAAAAACAAAAGTGAAAATTCTTCTGGGGAATAATATATAAAGAAAGCTATCTTTTAATTATAGTTTTATCGACAAATGTATACGAGTTAATAATTTGATTTGAATTTATTATTATAATGAAAAAACTTATACATTTAATTAAAATTAAAATTTTATAAATGATAAAATTATTGAAAATTTGTACAAAAATAAAGATAGCATTATAGAAGAGGCTTGATATATAATATACGCCATATCAATCGAAATGGCATAAAGATATATTATCATAAAATAAATCTAAGCCTAAAAACATATATTTCGAAGATATTGAGAGAAATGTTAACATATTGAATGGTTCCAAATTAATTTTAAAAAAGTAATTGAAAAATTGAAAATCATTTTCTTAATGTGTGAATTATTATGAAGAGATAAACTGCTCAAGAAATAACTAGGAACCAAATTTGTGGGCTATAAATCAAATAATCTATTAAATATTTTGTGCTTGAAAAATCATGCTATAGTTTGTATGTTCTCTGCATTCCGCAATTTTACAGAAATTATTTTTAAAAATATTATCACATAAAAATTTTATTGAAGTAATTTTATTTACTTTTTTTACGTTATTTTTAAATTTGATTTCAATTTTCAGATTGTGGGATTGCGGCAAATTTTACAGGATGGATATGATTTAAAAAACATCCCCCCACACACACCAAAAAAAAGAGTAAGGGAAAAATTCAAACAGTCCACTTAGAGGTGAGAAATATAATTGGTGATTAGGAAATGTTTTGGATCAACATGTAATTATTTATCTTAGTCATATTATACCTTTTTAGGTAAGCCACTCTTAAACAGCTAATTTGAGCATTTAACCTCAGAATTATACACGATTTTGTCCCCAAAAGGTCAATACCCAACGCCAACATCGTGATTCAAACTTTACAAAAACAAGGAATTTAACACTTCAGCCATATAAGAAAAGTAATTCTGTTAGTCAGGCTTTTATGCTTTTGCTTATATAAAGCAAAAGAAAAAGGGATGATAATGAAAACGATGACCAGGGCCGAAAGGGGGGGGGGCTCATTTTATGGCTAAGGGGTGAGTCAGTGTGACATACAGCCCCTGGATCATTACCGAATGCTGGTAACGAGTCTGTTTTTTTTACAGACTAAATAATATGTTTCGGCGCTTAATCGCTTGCTTAGTGACAAATGGTCTCAGTTAATTTTGTAATTTTCTATTTCCCGCAAAAGAAAATTAGGCTCGTTACCATGCCTAATTCAAAAGGAACCCATTTTCACTTAATTGCTGGGTCTTTACTTCATAATTTTTCTTTTTTGCTTGAATGTTTTGCACGAACAGTAATGTGATTATGTTTCTTGTTACTTCTGTTTTCCAATGTAATGGAACAAGATTCGTCGGCAATTGTACAATAATTCTTAGTTAACGCAAACCAGTTTCGGAAAGATTGGATTGAACGCATTACTTTGTTCTCAGTTCTTTCTGTGAATGGTCTGTTGTTTATTTCAAACGCTCCGTTCAGAGAAAGAGGAAACGGAATATACAATTCGTTAAATTCAGCGTTTTCGAGTTTCGGAATCAGACTTACTGTTTCACTTTTAATTGCAGCTGTCAACTAATCGCAAGTTTAAAAAAATAAACAGCAACGATAAAAAACAAGATAAGCTTTATGAACAGCTGTGTACTATGTTTTAGATAATAGCAGTAAAGATAAACATTTTTTGAAGGTTAAAATCTCATTCGCTTTAGGTCAACCAACTGATCAAGAACCAAGCTGATTGTGGTGGAAAAGGGATAAAACTAATGCCTTATAATGATTTCTTTTAAAAATCTCAAGTCACAGATAGCATTTGGAGTCCCAACTTTTGCTTAACATATTTCATTCTTTTTAAATTCAGCTACGTAACATGTTTTAGATAATTAGTGCAAAGTTAAATAGTTTTTTAGAGGGCAAAATCTCATTTGCTTTAGGGCCAACCAACTCATCAAGAATCAAGCTGATAGTAGTGGAAAAATAATAAAGCTACTGTCTTATAATAATTTATTTTAAAAATCTTTAGTCACCGATAACATTTGTAGTCCTAATTATTGCTTAGTATATTTCATTCTTTTTAAATTCAGCATCATAACACGTCTTAGGTAATTATTGTAAATGTAAATAATTTTTTGAGGCTAAAATCTCATTCGCTTTAGAGTCAACCAACTAATCAAGAAATAAACCAGATTCTAGTAGAAAAATAATAAAGTAATTCCTTTTTATTATTATTATTTTTAAATTTTCGTAATTATTAAATGGTATTTGGAGTTTTAACCATTGATGCACGTCATTTTTCTGCTGTTTATGAAAATCAACTTAACTTAATAGAGGCATTTTATTATTGTATGAATGGAAGACAACACTTTTTTTTAAATTGATTTTTGAATTGGGTATAAGATTCAAACTTTCGTCCAACTTTATCATTTTTTGTTAGATTCTGACTTATTTAATGATTTTTAGAGTCAGAAATGAAAGAAAAGAAATTATGAGTTAAAACTTAATCTTTATTACAAAAGTTTTTAATTATAATTGTTGATTATGTTTTCTCATAACTTAGCTTTACAGAACTATGTTTTTGTAGGCAAAGAAAAGATTTCACATTTAGGTAAACGTTATGGTGACTAAAATCATCAAAATTAAATACAATTTTTTTACAAAACTGAGGATTAAAAGATACATCTTTTAATTTGTACAATAATCTTTCTTTAATATAGAAATAGCCCTGTCTTAGATATTTTCAGTTACTATCACAAAATATGTTTGTACTATTAAAATAGAAAAAAATATTTTCCACTTTTCATACTTTTTAAAAAAGACGTAACTCGTATAAAGTGCATATATATGAATAAAAGTTTATAAAAGAAAAACAAACTGGTTTGATAGGCAAACAAAATATTGCCTTTAATGAAATTAAAACTGAAGACATATAAATCTAATATTACTGAAAAAATTTAGAATAGTAAACAATCATTTTTGCTTAGTTGTAATTACGAAAACGATGTCACTAGTACTGTTCGCAATAATAATTCCCAAAATTAGATATAAAAATTATTTTAAAAAAATCATAATTAAGTAAGTATATCTCCCTTCAAGATTATTATTAAAGCAGCTTATATTTTAAAACATATAAAATGTAACATAGTTTTAGAAAAGCATTAAAATGTACGAATTAATTATTTTGGATGGGTAATAATAACATTTTTTTCCTTGAAAAATACTTGTTTTATATTCGGTTGACATTTTGAGTCACAAATATGCTATTATTACCTTTCATTTCTTTAATTAAATTATTTAGGTTTTATCTTTTATGGTTGTACATTAATCAAAGTGTTTTTATTACTTGATATTAAAAAATTGGGAAGAACTTTATAAAACATTTAAAAACAAATTTTGTTGTTGTTTATTATCCAAAAACAGTTTTTTTTCCTTAAAAACTTTTTTTGCACAAATGATTCATAAATGTTTTAAGGGTTTGGATGCATTTCTTTATTTCAGTTTTTTTATTCGAATATTCTCAGAGTTTCCCCTTTATTGTTAAATTTTAGTCTCTTCTTAAAAATTTGGAATTTTAAACATTACATACAAAAAATTCTTTATGCTATTAATACGCTTATACCTATTGTTAAAAAGGACATCTTTTGTTATAAAAGAATGCTTTCGAAAGATTTAACTTGGATAACAGGGTGTAAATTTCCTATGAGTATTTTTGTTATTTGTTTTTTCGCGTCTAGATAAATCATTTTAAAAGCTTTTTTCAATTCCTACTATTAGTTCATACTCTCCCTATATATATCTCGTTCAATTTTTCAATAGTTAATAAAATACTTTTTATTCATCCACTCAAGTTTGAATACATTTTTTAAAACTTGTAGTGGATGACACTTGATGTTATACAGTTTTCTCAAATATTAATTAATTAATTAATTTTTAATACTTTGTAATAAAAATTGTAATAAACAGACAGTAGTTCAATTGGTAAAATATAACGATTTCAGTATTTTTCACGCGAAGGTGTAGATTTTGAGTTCAATTCTTGCAAAAACAATAATTTTTTGCTAAATTATTCATATTAATTGTGGTTATTTAATAAAAAGTAACTAAAATAAAAAAAAATTGTTGGCCTAATTAGGTATTGACTTAATAGGAATATTTATTACTTGTTTAATATTACTTGTACTATTATTACTTGCTTAACTACTTGTATTATTAACTTACTTGTACTATTATTACTT
>JAOUZG010007398.1:3694355-3734943 GCA_026289955.1 Argiope argentata | reverse complement strand
TTACTTACTTAACTACTTGTATTATTAACTTACTTGTACTATTATTATTTACTTAAAATTACCTGTTTAATATTATTTTATGCCTTATTTCAAACCATTTTCTAAATTCGTAAATACATACATCGGAAAAGCACTTAGCATATATCAGGGAGTATCAATGTTTTCACAATTACAGAAAAAAAAAACTCTCCTAGTTTTTGAAGAATAATCCATTTGTCTTGCTCAAAATTCAACATTTTTTAAAGGTATTTTTTATATCAACGAAACTTTTTAGAATACAACTTTAAGTACATTTTTCGTTTAAAAATAGGCTTATTTTTGAACAAAAAGTATTTCTCCTACGTTTTGAAACACTCTGCAACTTTTAAAACAAAACAACTAAAAAATGTTCTTCATAGTGGACATTCAAATTCCTTTAATATATCATCAAACACTCTTTTAAACCACGCGCTTTTCGAATTCAACCCTTTTAGGCCCCAGTCCCCAAACTGGGCCTCGAAACTTCATTGGTTGTCTGTTCTTTGTCAAACCCTTTCGTCCCCTGCCTCCCATCCACATTGGTCGTCACCCCTTTCTGTTCCTCATCCTTTTCCAGCGCTCACCTCTTCCAATCCCAGGTCTCCATCCTCCGCTCACTCCATCCAATAGAGAAAATCTCCCGTCATCCTCGTGACGTCACATCCCATCAGCCAATCGGCTGATCCCTTGCTCCTCCTGTTCAACCATCACCTGGTAGGCTAGAAGTTAGGATAGAGACTGTATAAAAAGGGACATTGTATTGAAGTTTGGAAACATCCGTTCGATTTCATACCCCCCCCCCTCTTTTCCCCGTGACCGTAACTAGTATTATATTACATGAGAAGTGATTTCTCTCTCTCTGTATCACTTTTTTTTCCTTCTTCTTTTTTTAAATGTAGATAGGTATCTTCGTTTTTTGGGAAATGAAATACTAGATAGTGGAGTGCTCTTATCTGGGGAATAGGACCCAGTTTTAGTCTCTTGGACTTGAAACTGTATTTTAATATCCATAAGATTTTCGGTATTTCTTATTTATTTTTTGACCATCTTGAATGGATGGACATACGAGAATTATCCTCAACAGGCTGAAATGTATAAAATATGATATATTTTTTTCGATTTTAAATGATCAGATGTCTTATCGTTGAAAAGCTGCTGTTTTTAGTCCTTGAGCTTGTGGATATTCAATATTTAATATAGAGTACACAAATCATATTTTATGTAGGGTATACTCAATAAAATAGGATTAAATCTAAAACTACAGATTAATAAATGTAGAAATGATTTATTTTTTCCATCACCAGTACATCTTATTAAAAAAAGTATTACAATATCCTATTGAAAAGGGAATCAGTTGTTTCTCAAATTTTTAATACATTATTAAAAATTAGATATTTTAATTTTTTGATTGTATATTGAAAAAATAAACAACAACGAAAACTTAGATAATAATAAATAATAAGTAACATAATTTAATATATTTGTTTGTATTGTATTTTTTGTGACTACGAGTAAAATATTTTCTTAATTATTTTCTGACTATTAATAATAATTTGGTAAAAACTCTTAACACTAATAAAGTTTTGATTATGTGTTTTGAAATATGTTTTTGAAATTTTCGAATGAGTACGTCTTATAATGGGGCACTTTTAACTTTATGTTCAAGATACATTTTCAATTAATAACTTTCATGCTTAAAGGTCTTTTTGGTCACTTAATTTTACTCGAGATATTTTTTATGTTTAATCTCTGTTAAATAATTTAGAAACATCTTCATATCCATGATATCGTTAAATGGCCAGCCTATAAAGATATGCTACATTAATTATCTCGCATATGCCCCTCTTATTATTTATATGAAACTTTCTAATGAAGACCAGTATCATGACAGGATCTCAAAATTAAGAATGTAAATTTTTGGTGCATCTATTCTTGAAAATTTCGCGGTATTCTGTATTGTGCCTTCATTTTTATTTGAATTAATAATAACATGATTATTAAACTTACTTAGTTTACTTTGACTTAGTAAACTACATGGTTATTAAACTTACTTATTAATATTCCTTGACTTAATAAACTACATGGTTAATAAACTTACTTATTAATTTACTTTGAATTATTAAATTACTTGGTTATTAAACTTACTTATTAATTTAATTTGACTTGGTAAATTACATGGTTATTAAACTTATTTACTAATTTATTTTGACTTAATAAACATCTGAGTTATTAAACTTATATATTAATTTATTTTTACTTTGCAGATTACATGGTTATTAAACTTACTTATTAGTTTACTTTGACTTATTAAACTACATGGTTATTAAACTTACTTATTAATATACTCTGACTTAGTGAACTATATGGTTATTGAACAAAATCCTTCTTTAATTTTCGACGATGACAAAAATTCAAGTGATCCAATAGTTGATGGAACAATAAAAACGGTTTGAACTTTATTGTTGGAAATTAATCAAAAAATATTTTTTAAAATTAGCAAAAATTAGCAAAAATGTGCATAATTATTTAATATTATCAAAAAAGCAATTTTTTAAAAAATTTGAAAGTGTAAAATTTATTTCCCCATGATAATATTTTCGGAATTTATCTTGGAAAACTATCAAAATTCAACTTGGTTTTTAATTGTAAAAAATTTAAAAATTTAAAATTCATTGCAGCTAGTTTGACAGCAGAAATTTAAAAGGATAAATCTATAGAAATACGCCGTATACACTCATGTAAGCACGAACTCGATATTAGTTTCTGTTTGTAGCGATTAAGTGAATTTTTACATCCAAAAACTGTGAAGAATAGGAATTAATAATATTAAGTCTCATGAAATGAAAATGTAATAACAGTTCCATTAGTATAATTAAATTTTTCAACACGTGGACTTAATTGCTGTTAATGTTAGATAAAAAGGAATATTTCAGTGAAATTAATCATACAATAATATTATTCATTATCTGTTTTTTATTATTATATTGAGCTACTAAAAATAGTCGAAAGTATTTTCTTACAGCATTCCATTAGTTTATTGATTATCATAAAGATCTATAAATATGTGATGATAATCAATATGATCTAAAATCATATATGATGATTATTAATAATAACCTCGAATCAAAAATTTCAAGAATATCTAAGAAAAGGGTGACTTTATGATTTTTTAAAAATATTATTTTTAACGACTGTTAATGAAATATGCAATTACAATTCTTCACTTCAAAATGCAAGGTTTTAAAATCGAACAGAAAATTGTGTTGTCTTTCAAAATACTTCAGATAAACTCATCAAAAAAGTGAACTTTGTGTCAAACTCTCTACGTTCATATAAAATGAATAATGATATTTAATTGAAGTAATTTTCTTGACTGTTTGGTGCTTTTTTTCAAAAAAATAATTTTGAGGATTTTTTTTAGAAATTCAGTTACTGTTTCGTAAAAAAATCCTAAACGAAAAAAAAATGTACAAGCATTTACCGAAGACAAAATTGTATTTTTAAAAGTACGAGTGAAATATATATAATTTTTAAATGTGTTCAAAAATCACTCTGATAAATTTACAATATATTTATTTCTTAACATTTTATTTCGTACGAATGCTTAGAAACAGCATTCTCCTTGATAATGTCTATGCTCATTTATTTGATCTTAAGAGAGATTTAAAACTTGAAATGCTTTAAAATGAATATTCTATATAAGCTTTTGCATTCAAATTTCTAGGTAATAATTAATTCAATTAGATATAATTCAATGGAAAAAAATACAATTATTTAAGACAAAATCATATATTTAAAAGTATAAGTGAAATAGATTTAATTTTTAAACAGAATCACAAATTATGTTTACAAAATTACAATATATTTGTTTCTAGACAATCTATTTACCACTAATACTCAGAAACCCCATGCTCATTCATTTGATCTTAAGGAAGACCTATAACTTGAAATAATTTAAATCGAGTACTGTAAGAAAGCTTTCGTACTGACATTTCTGTGTAATAATTAAAATAAATTAAACATGATAAAATTCTACAAATTAATTCATCAATAGAAATTTATATTTTACACTTCTTACTTGCTTAATACTTATACCCCAAAAATATTTTTTGAAAACCCAGGGAAATTTTAAAGATTTTTTTTCACAATATTTTTGAAAAAAAAATATTTTTCTACTGATATAAATTTATTTAATTTCAGTACAAATCTTTCCATAAATTTTAAATTTAAAAAAACTATATTTTTTGACCAATTTTTAATAATAAAGTTCATTGTCACAATGAAATTCAAACCGTTTCCAAAGTTTTATCGATTATTTAATTTCCATTTTTCTTCAATTATTAAAAATTAAGGCAGAAAATTTTTGCTAATTTCTTACTGAAAAGATGATGTCCAATTTGAAATAGATAACTCGGACACTTAAGCTTTTAATGGCAATATGACGTCATTATACACTACATTAGGAAGCTTTAAATTTATTAGGAATACATATATAAAGCTATGGAAATAATATTTATTTAATGTCTGTTACAATTTGGTGCTTATAAATACATAATAAAGAAAATTAAGGTAATAGGTTAGGAGAGTTAATAGAGCATTTTACATTCCTAGACAATAACCTACACACTACTGCAATCCAGACATACCACTTACATTTTGTTTGAGACAATTTTACAACAATCCAGACATACAACCTAAATCTTTGTTTAGATTATTTCATATTAGTTTATTGTGGTTAGAATTAAACAATTCTGAACAAAATAATTTTTTTTCTTCATTTCTTAATCTTTTCTATGTTAAATAGAGTAAAGTGTAGCTCACTTCTATTGCATCACTTTTTTTCTTAAGTTTATTATATTTCAATTAAAAAAAAGAATAGAATTCCAACATTAAACAAAATAGAATAGAAATAGAGGTATTATTTTTATTTATTTATTTAGAGTTTCGATTTTGGAATTCCAGATCATTTCAAATTCGTATCATAAAATGGTGTAATCATTGACAAATATAAACAAACTCATGTGACCTCATTTATAAATAAACTATTTGTTTTAGTGTTTGAAGGACATTTTTATAATGAAAATAAATATAATTTTAATTTCAAAATGACTCTAAACATGTATTCACATTTCTGTGTAATAGTTAAAAGAAATTAATCAAAAAAACTTCAATGAAAAAAAATGCGATAAAACTCTTTTAATTAAAATTCAAATTATTTTAAATGCAATATTACATTCTCAAAAGCTATCGTTTAAAAATTTAAATTAACGTTCAAATTTATTTAAAAAATAATAGTTTTTAACTATTTGCCGAAAGGGATGGCTAGATATATAATTTGCGCTCAAAATTCAAATTTAAAATAAAAATTTTTGCTCGTATTAAAGAATGATAATTGCAAATCCTTGTTAATTCTTTGTTGAAAGCATGTATAAAAACATTGAAGATACGGATTGCAACAGGTAGTATTGTAAAAGAATCTAACTACAAAAAAGATCATAGCTAACAATAAAATTTCAAGGAAAAAAAAAACAACAATAAATGTTTTTCAAAATCATCACTACCTTCAAAAAGGCTGAACGGGAAAAAAATCATCGACTAAATTTTTTAGGATCCAAAAATAGTAAAATATTCTTCATCCCTCTTTCGCAGTGTATTATTGTTGTTACTAATGGCACTTGCCATAGACAAGAGCGTCAACGATTTTAAGCCGAATGAGCGTCTCTTGTTTATTGAAGTAGTGCTAAATAGGATCAAGAGTACGACTTATCTACACACTCATTGCATTTGCTTGCACGGCCCCTTTTACAAGGGGGGGCACATTTACACACCTCTCAAATAGTACACACAAGAACAGCCATGCCCTAACTGGGGGGCCGGAACTTGATCGCGAGGAAGACGCGCTACCTCTGTGCCAAGACTCCAACCGTCTGTGTATTATAATATACTAGCGACCTTATTCCCCTCCTACGGATTAATACCTCCAATTCCTTCAAATAAACACCAAAGAATATTTATATAACATTGTATCATTTCAGCAGGCGATGCAATAAATATTCTAAACAACTAATAAATATTTTTCAGTTAATGAGTATTTCTATGGATTCTTTTCTAAGGTACATTCAATATGCCTATGTTATAGGGAATACAGAGTATCTAATCTTCTAATAAATCCATAATAATGCTGAACAAATTATTTTTATTGATAATATTAACGATGAAAGTGTGTTTTGACATCGGCTCAATACAACCGAAGCCGTTTGACTTATACCTCTTACATTTGATCCATGTTTGTTTTGAAGGGTAAACATTTTCCGTGTGAACTTTGGAGTGAAATTTTCGAAATTTTAATTAATTAAAAATTAAGCTGAATTTCTTCGTTATTTTGCAATACTTTATAAAAACATTATTGCCCAAAAATGAGTTTTATACAATTTCAAATTTTTAAAGAATTGTCTCTTTAATGGTGCTAATTTAAAAGTCGGCCAAATTCTCCCGAATTTAGGTAATTTTATTTAGTTTTTTTATTATTATGTGTATTTTTCTTAATTGCCACCAACAAATTGAAATTTTAAAAAGTTCAGCATATTTTTTTCATTTTTAAAATTTAAAGAAAATTGATTTTGATGAATATCTGAGTAATTTATAGTAAATCTAATAATTTATATTTTTAATAAATAAGCAAACTTAGAATAAAGTGAAAGTTAGAAGATCGAGGATTTGGAATTTAAGCTTTCAATAGCTCTAAAATTTCATGATATTGATTTCTAAAAGAATGATTCATTTACACATTGAAATACATTCATGAGATAATTAAAACTCTATTAATTTGACATTTGATTGATTTCTAAGATTTGAAAGTTTTATGGTATCATGAATATGCATTTATGTATTAGAATGATTTAACTGAAATTAAGTCTAGCCAAGACCTCTTCCGAACCAGATAATCACCAAAAGCAACTGGTTAAAAAAAATCTGAGCTCAATACATGAATTTCCATATAATTTATTTTCTTTATCAAAGGATAATAACTACATTAATATTAAATTACAGAATTTTTCAGACTTTCTTTTTTCTTAAATTTTAATAGTGTTTTTATCAATCAGCATATTGATAAAGCATATCATAGAAAAAAATCATTTAATCCCAACTATATAATTTTAAAAAATATATGTTAAAACCTTTTATTTTTTTAACTGAAAAATAACGGCGATGGATATTTGCAGGTGCTTGCCACTTCCTCCTTAATGCAAAGTTAAAAAGAAAAAAAATATTGAAAAGGCCACTAACATATTCAATAACCTTTCTAAAAGGAGTCTAACTGTAAAGGTATTCGGTTTCATAAAAGCTTCGAGATACAATACACCTTCAGAAGAAATAAACAGGAAAAAACACTACTTAAGACCATCACCATCTTACGAAAGACTCCAACAGGAAACTCCGATCCATATCTTCAAAACTTTCTCCTGCAGAATCTAAAAGTAGCAAGTCCCCCCTCCTTCCTTCCCCAACAATCCCGTTGTAATGCACTACTGATCTCACACCCATCCCAAATCTTAACCCCCCCCTTCTCCTCAAAACCAGGTAACGTTCAACAACAATAATTGGCGATGCTTTTGGCGCACGCGTATCAGTCCCCCTCTTTGTTAGACTTCCCCTCCTTCCTTAGGTCCTTGTCCTGTGCATGGGAACTGCAAGGACACGCAGGTTGCTAGCCTATACCTTTTCCGGTGCCCGACAAATAAAGATCCTTCTAATCCCGATCTAGTTAAGAGTGTAGTTGGCGTCGTTCACAGATCAAATGACACAATAAAATGCCAATTGTGACGTCATCTGGCATTGTGGTCAATGCTGCGTCTGTGGTAGAAGTTCGATCATGGGGAGAATTGCTTGTTTCTTTTATTATTTGCGGATTGGGTTTGTGGGATTAACTGTGCGTTTCCGGTGCCGAAGTTCTGAGAGCTACAGTTATCTTTAGTGGAGGAGTGAAATGCTTCGTTGAATAGAAAGTTTAGCTTCTTTTTTTGAGAAGTTTTTGTCTTATCATTGTTCGAGCTGAGTTAATCACATAATTTGCCGTAATAACTCAATTCACATTCAAGAGGTAGAGAGATTATTAAACTCTAAAAAAAAGGTAGCATTTTTTAAAATTAAAAAAAGAAGAGCATTTTCGTGCGTGTTCGTACTATAATCGAAAAGTATAACCATGAAGTTTATGATTTTTTAAATTTAGCAATTTATGAATTATATATCTTAGAAAAATGGGTTGCTTCTTTGTTTTGAAATAAGAATCAAATTTGTTTAAATGAGACACTATTTTTTTAAAAAAAAATCAGCCTCATTTTTGTATACTATATTTTTAATCTACTGGATAAACATTTTAATGTTAGAAATATTCGCATTTTAGAAACAAATTCTTCATGCATTCTTATAAAAATTGATACAGCATATTTTTATTGTTTATTTTATTAAGAGATATGTTCTCTTAAGATATTAAAAGTCAGTAGGTACTATATATTCGAAAAATTTTATTTTTCATTGCTTCAAATAAATTTCGTGGTAAAGATAATGCCAGACTAAATATTAATTGGCAACATTATCACATTTCTTAAAAACAATTTTAATCTTTCTTTTTTTACTTTCTTGAGTGTAGTTCATGAGTTATTTTGTAATTATTTGTGAAAATAACTTGGATATATAAAAAAAGAACAATATTAGAATAATTCCATTTATGTCTTGTTAACCTTTTGGCGGCAATTAATGCATAATACTTTCTTAATGAAAAGAAAAACTTTCTTCTGAGAAATATCATATTGAAAGTTTTTATGATCCCTTAAAAAAAACATCATGAAAATTATGCGATTCCTTTTTATGGTCCTTAAATAAAACATCCTAAAAATTCAACAATTTCTACTGTGCAGCAAAAGTTTTATCATCCTTAAATAAAACACCCTGAAAATTCTGCATTTTCTACTGTACTGAAAAATTTTATCATCCTTATATAAAACATTCTGAAAATTCTGCAATTTTTACTGTATTGAAAAATTTTATTATCCCTAAAGAAACATCCTGAAAACTCACCGATTTTTACTGTACTGAAAAATTTTATCGTCCTTAAATAAAACATCCTGAAAATTCTGCAATTCCTACTGTACTGAAAAATTTTATCATCCTTAAATAAAACATCCTGAAAATTATGTAATTCCTTTTGTACTGAAATTTTTTATCGACCTTGAATAAAATAGCCTGAAAATTCTGCAATTTAAAACTATAATGAGGAGTTTGAGATGAAAAAGGATATGAAAATTTTCATTTAGAATATATAAATTTTTTACATTATGCTTTTAATTGCATGTAATATTTATACTGTTACTACAGCTGAAATATTTTATTACAGAATATTACCGGAATATTAGCATATTCAATAATTAACTTTGAATACAAGTTTTGCTAAGAAAAATATTATTGAAGCCTTTTAAAAATGAATTAATCATAATTTTTATCATTTGAAATTTTAATAAACGTAAAATAATTAATTATAATTTATTTACTGTTATGAGCAATTCTTCTGACCAAACTAGAATAGTTGCGTTTACATAAGTATCTGTATTTACGCGATAAATATTTTTCTTTGTATACATGAGTTGCTTACCTTTGTTATGAGCATATATATTAAAAAAACATGAAATTTTAATTAATTTTGAATTTACATTTTAAGAATAAATTCAATAAACCTTTTCCCTTTTGGAAAATGTATTCAATTGCTTAATAATTACATGATGATTCGGTTAATGTTAAAATTTTTATTTTTGCTTATACAACAGAAAATAATGTTATCTTTTTGAAAAAAATTGAGCTTCATTTTTATTACTTAAGCTTTGAATTAATAGTTATTAAAGTTTTAAAAAAGTTTGGCGTGTCATTCTTTTTTTCACTTGAAAATCTTCTGTAAACAATAATTATATATTTTGTAATAAAAAAAGAACCTTGAAGTGAATAATCATCTGAAAATATTACCAGATATGAGAAAGGAAGTAAAAATTAAAAAAGCCGTGCTTCAAATAACTACTTTTTCAGAAAGTAAAATTTAATTAAAAAGTAGTCATATAATACCTCACTCTGTGTAATTAATCACTATTAAAAATTTTCATCTCAAGTTTCAGAATGAAAACTAAGTTTTATGGAACTTATATAATATTATTAAGAATATTATTTGAATCGTTATAGTTACAGTTATGACAATAATTCAAAATATCCGAAAGATAGGAATTTCTAATTAAATTTTCGATAAGGTTAATAAATAAAAAGATCGATATTTTCACTGGAATATTTAAAACGTAATTTCCTTCTTTCCAGAATTCAGAAAAAAATTATTCATGAAATAAAATAAAAACTTCATTCATTTGAGATGGAGAAAGGCGATTTTCTTTCTTTTTTTTTGTATATTTTTAGTTTATTATTACTTCACTTGCGCTTCAAAATTACTTCCAACTCTTATTTCCTTCGATGTTTACAGAACAATCTCGCAGAAAATTAACCTTTTCTCCGGCACACACATACTACGCCAAGAAGAGAGGGAACCCAGAGATAAAAGTAATAATAATACAAACACATACAAAAAAAGTAAAAGTAAAAGAGAGAGAGAGAGAGAGAAGGGCAAACATCAAAAGAATGAAGTCGAAATATGCACACACATACCGGCAATGCAAATGAGATACAGGGAAAGCCACGCCTCCCAATTACAACTGGCGCAAATTTTTAAAAGAAAAGTATGGAAAAGAGTTAGAGAGGGAGAGAGGGGAGGCCTAGCCAGGGAACCTTTTTACTCTGGTAGCCAGTTAAAAATAACGAAGAAATATACTAAATGCTTCCCAGCCGAAATATCAAGAGAGTGGTGCTTCTAGCCTCCAGATTTATATGAGAACTTGCATTATAAGTAAAAGAATGGACTGCTGTAGGTGTGTGTAACATAAGCATATTAAATATATGGCTGTACCTATAGGAAAAAAGAAAGGGTAGGAGAAAAAAAATGGATTTAAAAAGAATGGGGCATCCGTAGTAAAGATAGGCTTTTTAAGTCGGCAACACCACAGAAGGCTTATAAGAATGAATCGAATTTTGAAAGGTGGGGGGTGGTCACAGACTAAGTGACTTTAGGATGGTGGGGGTGGGGTGGCTATCGCTTGGCTTTTAAGAGTGAAGAAAGGATCTTTAAAAATAAGACAAATGGAATTCCGAAAGACTCATCGCTCGAACAATGTGCATTATAAAAGAATTATAGGATGCTGATATCATGAAGGGTGGGATTTTTTTTGGAGGGGGGGATGTAATGCATGAGTATGAATCATGTATTGTTTTTAACCTTATAAGAGATGGATTGTTCTTGAGAACAATAAAGGGAAGATATCTGCTGATATGTGATGTTTGAAATTTGCTTCCTTAATGTAAATTGTTTAATTTTCAAATATTTTTCTGGTAAGGAGTTTTTAAAGTTTCTATTTTTTTTCTCCCTCGATCGAGATCCCCTTTTGTGCCTATCACTTCCTTCACAATATATTTCTAACTATGTAGAAAAAGGTATGTTCCAAATGCTCAGGTAATGATGAACAGAAAAATAGATGACTCTTAATTTCTACACAAAAAATTAATTAGGTATAGTTTTATAAATTTTCCATAAGACTTTCAAAATAGAAATGAAATTTTTAACGGTTTATATATATGTTTAAGATGCTAACAGAAAAGATCTTATATATATATTTTTTATGATCTTAATACTAAGCACTGAGGTCTCTTTAATTATTTTACCTAATAGATCTTATTTATGCAAAAAATATCTATTAGGTATATATTTTTAAATTTCCCATCTTATTCTTCAAATGAAAATGACATTTTCAATGGTTTTTATCTATATTTCAAAAGGCAACAAAAATCCTAAGTATTTTCTTGTAGTCTTAATACTAAGCACTGAGGTCTCTTTAATTATTTATACAAAAAAAACTCTATCAGCTATATATTTTTAAATTTCCCATCAGATTCTTCAAATAAAAATGACATTTTCAACGGTTTTTATCTATGCTTCAGAAAGTAAAAATTTTTTAAGTATTTTCTTATGGTCTTGCTATTAAGCTCTGAAGTCTTTTTAATTATTAGCTATTAGGTATAGCTTTTTTTATACTTTCCATCAGACTCTTCAAATAAAAATGGCATTTTCAACGGTTTTTATCTATATTTCATAAGGTAATAAAAAAGATCCTACATATTTTTCTTATGATCTTAATGTTAAGCGTTGAGGTCTCTTTAATTATTTATACAAAACTGATATATTAGGTATAGATTTTTAAATTTTCCATCAGATTCTTCAAGTAAAAGTGACATGTTCAACGTTTTTTATCTCTACTTCAGAAAGTAATAAAAATATTTTACGTATTTTTTTATGATCTTAAACACTGAGGTCTCTTTAATTATTTATACAAAATAATCTAATCGATACAGATTTTTAAATTTTTCATTAGATTCCAAATAAAATTGACATTTTCAACTGTTTTTGTCTCTCTATTTTTCAGAAGCAAACGAAAAGATCAATTCAATTTTTTTTAATCTTAATACTAAGCAATGAAGATTCTTTTTACGCATGAATTTAATGAAATAGACATATATATGAGGACTTTTTCTTTATGACTCATCGGAAAGATTCAGCTTAAATTTTGAAAATTATCAGAGCACAGTGAATTGCAGATCTTTCTCCATGAAAGGATATTATGATATTGTACTCAATAATGCTGTATTATAAGAAATTTTGAGACAAATAAGTAGAAGGCCCTGAATAGTTTTGCCTCTAATTATGAATGATTATAGTAATTATCCAAAAAACGCAGTTACATTTTCATCAAAATTTTATCACAATTTTATTCAAAATGAAAATATAATTTGTATGATAAACCAAGAGCAACAAAACAATATTGTTGTTGTTTGATATGGTTCTTTACAAATTCACTGACAGATCTGTCAGTGATGTAAGCTGAGTGAGCATCTCTTCTCTTTTTCATTAGTGCCAAATAGGACCAAGAACTACTTCATTCGGTATATTCCCTTAAATAACCCCCTTTACAAGGGGGCACATTCTCACTATTCACAGATAGAACACAGAAGAACAACCATGCCCGAACCGGGGATGCCCAGATCACGGGAAGACGCACAAGACAATGTGATCCACGAAACTTATATTATTAAAAAAAGCAAAAAGTGGCGATTCTTTAATTATTAATAATTTGTCAACCAATAGATCGTGTTTGTGAACATCCAAAAAATTTTTAAAACATTTGAGAGGGACATTTTTAAAATGGGGTAATTCCTATAATAACCGCAAACTTAGATAAAATATTTTTAGATAAGTAAACCTATATATATCAGGGGTCAACGAAATCGAAATATGAAAGAAAAAAAGAATCCTAATGAATAAAAACTTTCAAGATAATTATTTTTATATGAAAATTGATGATGCAAGCTTTCAATCTTCCCCTCTCCCAATTTTTTAATGAAATAATCATAGGAAACTTAATAAATGTATTTGGAATTACCTATGCATTAAGACATCCTTCAATAACTATAAGCGTAATTATTAGGTCATTGCGTAAGTAAAGAAAAAATTATTAGTAAATATCTACTAAAATTATTAGTATTTTTTCTCTAACTGAAAATGAATTTTGATGCACTGTTGGTGATTTGTAGACTAAACAATTGGACTCAAAATGATCAAACTTAAAATAAAAAGATAAAAATATTCTTCTCCAAAGTTATTGCCAGAAAATATCCAAATTTAAGGGAATAAAGGGGGTGGGGGAGTGGCGCTACTAAATAAAATACAAAAATAATATAAACACTAAAATATGACCATGTTGTAAAAAAGAATATTGTTAAAATATGAATCAAAAATATTTTTTAATAATATGTACTGGTAACTACGTTTTAAGATTTATGTGTCATTTAAATTTATATATAAAAAAACAGATTCTACATTTAGCCATAAATTACCAAAATTTAGAGCCAAATTATTTTTGCCGCAATAATAATTTTCAAAGTTAGTGTCAAAAAAATATATCCATATCAGTAATTAAAATATCCATATCCGTAATTAAAAAAAAAAGGAAAAAACCGAAAACAATTTTTAAAAAAATTCGGACTGATGTTTGCGCAAAAAAGACAATAATAAAAATTATATTTACTCAAGCATTCCAAAGTAAAAAGAATTCTCTAAATATAAAAAAAAATAATTAAAATAAGAAAAAATGAGTTTGCAATGACTTTAAAAAAAACAACAACTACAAAGTAATTTTATTGGAAATTCAGTTAATAATTTTAGTCACAATTGAAACTTTCTTTGCAAACAATTTATATATGAAATGCGCCTCAATTAAATTCAAATAATTCAATGTACTTAGAATGAACTTCCCTATTAAGTTTTCCTGCACTGACCAGTGCAACGAATTTTAGCCGTAAAACTAAAACAAGCGAACCACAACGGACCCCATCACAATGACCGATGGACAAGATCCTCTTTATTTCTCAGAGCGGAGGGCGTAATTAGACTGATATTATCAAACCAGGTGCTATGTAAATGACCGCTGAACATCCGCTCACGCAAAAGTCCGCACACTTCCGGTCATTAGGAAAGTGGGAGGGGGGCAGGGATGGTAGGGACGCATTCCGACGACGCGGTCACGTGATCATAAGTCACGGACCGGAGCTTCACACGCCCTCTCACGGATTCGGACTCGGACGAAGAGAAGTAGATTAATTTTGATAAGTTTGATAAAAGGTGGTCTTGCATGGTGATTCTAACTAACGTTCACACGGTCTGTAAAAAAACTTTAAAAAAAATATTGTTTTATTAATTCTCTAATTTTAAATAGAAAAAAATTAGACGAATTCGAATTTCAATAGACAAAAAAAAAACACTAAGTGTAATTAAAAAAAATGAGTTTATCTAGAAAAATTTCGTTATTTTTTAAAATTAAGAAACATGAAAAAAATTATATTAATTTTTTTTCTTTTTAATGTACAAGGTTTTAATTTAAAACAAATAAATAATGATGATAATGATTTTAATACTAAAGTAATAAGTAATAATAATAATAGTTTTACTTAACAATTTGGATAAATGCATAGCGATTCTAATTGACGTTCACACGGTGTAAAAAAACTTTTTTAAAAAAATTATTGTTTTATTAATCGTCTAATTTTAAATAAAAAGGAATTAGACGAATTCGAATTTCAATAGACAAAAAAAAAAATAATTGCATTTTTTAAAAATGAGTTCATCAAGAAAAATTTCTTTATTTTTTTTTGAATCAAGAAACATGAAATAAAAATTTATATTAATTTTTTTCTTTTTAATGTACGAGATTTTAATTTAAAACAAATAATTAAGGGTAATAATGATTTTAATACTAAAGTAATAAGTAATAATGATCATAGTTTTACTTAACAATTTCGATAAATGCAAGGCGATTCTAACTGACTTTCACTAAGTCAATAAAAAAAACTATATTGTTTTTTTTAATATTCTAATTTTAAAAAGAATGAAATTGGACTAATTTGAATTGTAATGGACAGAAACAAAAACAAACACACAAACAATCCAAAAATTCGAATTAAGAGCATTTTTTTCAAAAAATGAGTACATCAGGAGAAAGTTCGCAATATTTTTTAATTGAAAAAGATGAAATAAAGATTTATATTTAGAATTTTTCTTTTTAAGTTACAAAGTTTTAATTTAAAACAAATGATAAATCATAGCAATGATTTAAACACTAAAATAATATTAATAATGATAAACTTACTTAATAATTTTAAACAAGAAATAAAGCAAGAAATAAACAGAATAGCTGAACTGTTTTATAACAAAAAATAAAAAGAATATTAAATTTAAAATAAGAACTGCAAAAGATAGTTGTATTTTTATATTAACTAATATTAGTTGTTTTACTAGTTAGACATACCAATAGAGCAAAAGGCACAATTCCAGAAAAGTATTTTTCAGACCAAAATTAATGCTTCATCAAATATTGAGCTAGAATTTTTACACGATTACAATATTTCCTCTTTGTATACTTCATCTTCAAGAAAGTAAAAATCATCAATCCATAAAATGAACTATACTTATGCTGACAAGGGCAATGGGTGATAAATAATTTTTCGTTACGGAATATGTACTTTAACCTTCGATATCTTCCATCCTTTCCTTTATTTGGCATGCGAATCGTCTAATTTCCGGTTCCCTTTCTGATGGTTATATCTGCTTTATCTTTTCTGATCCAAAAATAACCATTCGGAATTATAAATATCACCATTTTAATGTAATATTCATTCTGGAGATAACCTGAGCTGAAATTAAGTCCTAAATATAGAATGTAAAAAGTCATCCGTTATCTAACAAGTAGCTAATGATTATAATATTTTTTTAATGGTGAGAAAAAAATAGGGCCTTCATTTTCCCATAAATCCTAATATAAGAATAACACGACATGTGGTTGAAGAAGATTATGCTTTTATGTTAAGCAACAAATCTTCCTTGATTGGCATCAATATGCTGAAAATATCCAAAATTATCTTTTGCGCTGAAAGTCTGTGCGTGACTTATTTTTGTTTTTGGCATAATTTTAAATATTTTCCACGATAATTTCGGAAATTGTTATCTGATGAAATAATTTTTAATCGTTATGAAATTTAATAGATTAATGGATACATTAATATTAATTTTGAGTTATAATCACGTAAGCTTTCACATAAATTTTCCGGTCAATATATTTATCGGCAGGAGAAACACATGGTATATAAATTAATAGAATAACTAAAAGAAGAAGTAACATTTTTGTTGGGCAGTAGTATTTAAACAAGTAATAAAAAAAACAAGTAAATATAAAAAAATAGAGTCATTTCGTACTTAGGTCAAGAAAGCTAATTTTATTTTAGTTACTTTTTATTCAATAATTGCGATTAATATAAATAATGTATAAAAAAATTATTGATTTTTCACAAGAATTGAAATCTCATTCTTAAAAATACTGAAATCATCGCATTTTACCGATTGGGATACTGCCTGTTGATTTCAGTTTTCATTACAAACTGATAAAACTCCAAAATATTACAAATTAATTACATTAAATTCATGAATTAATATTTGAAAAAACTGTATTAACACCAAATGTCATCCACTACAAGCTTTTTTAAAAAAATGCCTTTAAACTTGAGTGGATGAATAAAAAGTATTTTATTAATGTTTAAAAATTTGAACAAGATATATAAAAGGAGAGTGCAGAATAGTAGTAGGTTGTTGTTACTAATGGTACTTGTCATGGAAAGCCTGCTGATTTATTAGGGGGTTTAAGCCGTAAGGAGCGTCTCCTGTTTTGAAGTAGCGCCGCTTAGGCCAAGAGTACGATTTTAGCGACACACTCATCACATTTGTTTCCAGAGCCCCTTTCTACAAGGGGGGGGGGGCTCACAGATAGAACGTAGAAGGACAACCAGGTCCTAACCGGGATTGGAACCCGGGGCACCCAAGGTCCCTAAGAAGACGCTTTGCCTCTGTGCCTACTTTTATAATAGTAGGAGTTGAATAAAAGAAGATTTTGAACTCTAAATCCGATATGAACATTAAAATATTTGAGTATGATAAGCGTAATATATAATGATAATATTGGTATAAACATGATAATATTTTAGGTCTAATTCTTCTATCTCTGCACATCTTTTTTTTTAATTTTTTTTTATTTAAATAGAAAGAATAACATTGTTATTGTTTCTAATGACACTTGCCATGGATGAGCTGGCTGATGCATCAGCGGTTTTAAGCCTAAATGAGCGTCCCTTATTTTGAAGTTGTGCTAACTTGAGCCAAGAGTACAACTTGGCTACTTACTCAACACATTTGCCTGTACATCCCCTTTTCACAAGGGGACACATTCATACACCTTGAAAACATGATCAAATCGGGACTCCTAGACCACGAGAATGAGGCGCTACATCTATGCCAGAACGCCGGTGCTTATACATATATCATACTTTCACAACTAACTATGTACTGTATATACTAGTATTGTAATTAAAAATTGAAATGTACTTAAAATACATTTTTAGCAATTTCATGAAATTAATTTTTTTTAATTTTTTAAATGCTGAAACAGAATTGGCATCAATGAAAAATTAATTTGTTGAATGTTAGAGTGGCGTAAGATTTTTATGTGGGCAATAATAGGATTTAATGTTACTAAAGAAAACATTTTAGAACTTTTGTTTTAATTTTAATTGAAAAGAAAATTGTTTAAAAAATCACTTTCTTAGCGAGCATTTGTTATCCAAAGATTAAGTACGTGCCATATTCGCCAATTTTAGGTTCCACGGCCTCCAAAACACTACTTTGAACGATGTTTGCAATATATATGTTACATTTTGAAATTTATATACTATACTCATGCTAAAAATATTACCATGTTAAAAAATCAAATGTTACAATGATACGGATTTTTTAAAAACAAGTTTTAAACCTGTATTCAAATATATTACAGCATTGTAAAGTTTAGGTTTGATCGTATTAGCTGGTGCATTTCAACTAAACAAAGGTTCTTTTTTAAATTTTTTTTATTAACAGAATAAGTGATTGCCCTATGTCTGCTATATAGCAATTCTTTAAATTACCTTAAATTTTTACCATTTTTTAACGTAATAATTTTTGCACTGTCAACAGATTTAATGATGTATTTTTTCTCCCCTTTGTTTAATTCCCTCACCCCCTTCCCTGAAATATTTTAGAATTTCCAAACAGATATTTTGACTATAACTGTATTTCCTCTGTATGTAATTCATTTACAAGAAGATAAAAGCTAACAATCGAACTCAATAATTATTGCGATAAAGCAACGATAACATGCGTTCAGATAATTTCAATTTATCACGTGTCATGATTTTAAAATGTGATTCTAAAATTCTAATCAGCTGACATTTTGTCACAATTTACATTGAGAAATTCCTCCTTTTAAAACAATGGCAGAAATAAATTAAATAAAAAACTTATTGTTAATTGTTTTTTGTTTCATTATCAAAAATAAAACAATTGTAATAAAAAACAGCAAACTATTGAAGTCTACTATCACTTATACTTTGAAATATTTAATGCATTTTTTAAAGCTGCCTAATAAAACTTTATTACAATTGGATCATGCATTACCTTCATTTTCATTTTCGTTTTTTATTTCTGTTAATTTATTAATTTATTATTTATTTCTTATAAATAGCAAAATATAAAAAATGCTTAGAGAAGATATTGCTATCGTTAAATAATGCTTTCTTTTTGTGATTTTTCAATTTCCAGATGATTTTTGAAATTAAATTGAATGAGAGAAATGAATCAATTGTATTCCAGACAAAAATTTTGTAAAGACATTGTTATCTAAATCTACCATTTCATTTTTGCTTAGATTTTCTCAGTTGTCGAATTAATCCGTTATTTAATTTTTGATTTAGAAATGTGATTTATATGGCTTTTTTTATTTCGCTTTGATTTTATTCTTTTAATTACGCTATTTTATTAGTTTTTGTTCATTTATCAATTTATAGTTTATTTCTGATAAATAAAAGAATAAATAGATGCTTTAAAACTATATTCTTATCGTCAAATAAGGTTTTCTTTTTGTGATTTTTATTTTTATTTTGCAGACGATTTTTGAAATTAAACAGAATGTGAAAAATTAATCATTCGATTCCAGACAAAAAAGTTCACAAAAATATTAATTATCGCAAAATATTAGTCATTCAATTTTTCCTCGAATTTTTTTCTGCTATGAAATTAATTTATTATTTAATTTTTAATTTAGAAATACTATTTACGTCATTTTTCTCTATTTCTCCTTTTCTGAGTTTGGTAAAAACAGTCGCTATGTTTAAATACTAACTAAATTTTTTTTTAAATTTATTATTGAAATTTCCAAAATATTACAGTTTGATATGCATTTGATCATCTTTTGTTCTGAAACTATTTTAAACACTTCTTTTTATCCATTATAAATGTAAAAGATATTTTATTACGAATATTTTCACGTTCTGAATATGAATGTGAATATAGGGGTAAATATTTATCACAAAACTTAATTCAAAATAAACAAAAAATTAAAGCTTTGCACACAAATGTTTGTTTTTATAATTCGAGGTAAAATCAATATTAATAAAAATAAAGAAAATCAGACAGCATAATTGAATTTTTTTTATCAATATGGCATATCTGAGATTGATAATTTAATGAAGTTATTATTCCTTTGAAGTACCGACAATCTTTCATTTAATGAAATTTCCCAAGGAAATATTTTTCAAATCGTTATCTATAATGACAATAGTTCAGTGGAATGACTACAGTTTAGAGATCAAAATATAAATTTACAAAAAAACTTCAGCCTTTACCATATCTTTTAATTGGTTCATTTGAGACAATAGATATCAAAATATAGTAATAACGATCATTTGGGGAAAAAATGAAAGATATTACATTTTTTGGTTCACTTGACCTTGAAAAAAAATGAAATCTCGCATTAATTTAATTATTTTAGCAAAAAAGAAGGTTATAGCAAAAAAAAATCTAAATTGCTGGCATTAACATTTCTGAGAAAATAATCAAGAGTAAAAAAAATTATAAATATTTACTTTTCGTGGAATTGTTCAGATATTAATATAATTTTTTTCCCAAGAGTTTTTTTTTATTATTTTATTACTCTTTAGACTTTAGTATTTCTTCTAAATTATTTTTGGATTCAAAACAAAATTATTCAATTTGATAAATTCTCGTCATCAATCTTTTTTAAAACTGCATTTTCAGGTGTTGAAGATGACTGATGAAGAGGTATCTTAATTCAAACCCTCTATTTAAAAGAGAAAAAAAAAACTGAAAAATAATGTAATCAAAAGTTTGTTAAAGGTTGATTTTTTTAAAAGAAATAATTAATTTTTTTTAATTCTATCGTTTTTCATAAAGTTCAAATATTTTTTTGAAAAAAAAAAGGACTCCGTATTTCGTAAAGTAAATAAATTTTTATCTAATAGAATAAAAATATCGGAGCAATATATTAAAAAAAACCAAATAAATATTTTGGACTTCCCAAATCGGAAGTGGTCCGCATAAGATTTGATTTCTAACTTAGGAGTCTACAGTCTTTTATTTGAAAATAATTTGTCTAAAATACCAGACTTTTTTTTCGAATATAATTGTGAACGAAACTATCCTTTAAATTCTTTATTTACATATTATTTAAATATTTTTTACAGTTAATCTCCATTGAACTGAGAGAACACGAAATACTAACTTTTAATTCGATATTTAAATTATATTTCTATATTTTTTAATTGCTACACTACTATCAGTATTTTATTTTGTCAATGTTCTTCCAAGAACTATATATTTTTTAATTTGTAGAGGCCCGGCATTTTTGGTTTATTCACATTATATTAATATAGTTTGTATTATCAGCTCAAAGTTTTTTCTGAAATGGTTCAAATATAGAATTTAATAAAGGAAAAAAACTCTTACTTGAAATAAATTTAGCTGAAGCAGATTTAATATTGATTTAGTGTTGAATCAATATGTTAATTTTGTATAACTGATCCAGGTTAGTCGAATTCTCTGATTTCAAATTTAAAAAAATCATAAAAAAATCTTTTTATTGTATAGAGTAATATTTTCTATAAAAACTTTTCATGATCCAAAATTTCAGATGCCCTTGATTGTAAAAATCATGAAATGGTTTGAAAAATGATATAAAATTACTATTTTGTTTTCTGAATTTATTTTTAGCTCTCATTTAATTGAATACAGAATAATAATCGAAATTATTTTTGAAAGTTATGATAAATTATATTGAGAAAAAAAAGCCATAGAATGTTTTGTTGTTGTTACTAATGGCACTTGCCACGGACGAGTCACTGATAACCGTCAGTGATTTCAAGCCGAATGAGCCTCTCTTGGTTTTGAATTAGAGCCAACTAGGAACAAGAGTACGACTGATATACACACTCATCATATTAGCTTCCACAGGTCCTTTTTAAAGGGGTCACATTCACAAGCTTCACAAATAGTACATAGAAGAACATTCATGCCCAAACCAGATAACAGAGAAGACGCTGACAACAAGCGCTTGAAATTCATTATTTAAATCTGCATGTTATTAAAACAACAATCCATTATTAGAAGTATTTAATCAATTTTAATGCATTATACAACATGATTATTTCGTTCTGGAAACTTATTAAGTACGACCATGTGATTTGGGAAAAAATTATCATATTGCAATAATACAGAGTTCATTTTTAATAAAGACTATTCTATTACGTTTTTAAACAAGTGATCATGCAAAATTATCTTTAAAAAAAAACAAAATAATTGCTCTTCTGAAATCAACAATATGGTAATGTACGTTTGCCAAATCACATGGTTGCCATTAAATTATTTTCAGAACGAAATAAATATATATGATCAAGCAAGCCAAATAATTGATAATCGTTAAGTAACCTCCGCATGTCCCAAATTCCAATTTACATTTATTAAATTCTGATTTAGTGTCGCATTTTCTTTGCTTGATTACTCAAGCCTAACTCTAATTTTTCCTCTGTGAAACTATGAGACTGTCAATGAATAATAATAGGCCCACGCTTGTTAATATCAATGACAAAGACTGAGTTTCATTAATTTAATGTGTTGTGAACCTTGTGTAAACATGTAAATCCACTTCCATCGTGATAAAATTATTCTTTCTTCATCACAATATCGTTTGCGTTTTAATTTCTTCGCTAGTTTGCTGTCTACTTTAGCGCAGACGACAATTTCAGCTGTGAATTGCAAGCAGGGAGTTGGCAATGCATTGTTTGCGTCAATTTCATGCTCTAGAGCATGACCGGAAATTATCGTCTGCGTCATTCATTCGGCTGTGTACGATCGTTACCCAGAGTTTTAAAAGTCGTTTTCTCGAAATGTCATTTTGAGCAATAATGACTTTATCATTAAAAGAGCGAGACGTAACAATATTGTTTTATTATTAAATTTCGCTCGAAATAATAATGAATGACAATGCCCTTTTCGCTGGAATTTAAACGTAATTTGTGAGAATTACGTGTTTTAATAAAGCATTGTCCTACCTTGTGAAATGTCAAATGATAACTTTCATGATAATGAAGAATACATTCTTGCAAAATCACGAGTTCGCGTAATTTTATTTTCGAGAAGGATTTTTTTTAATAAGGAAATTTTTATTCGACATGAGATAATGATTCTACTGATCATATCTTTTATTAATGATTTGCATATAAATCTTCAAAATTCTTTCTTGGTTATTAAATTTAGTCTTTTTAAGTCAATAAAAAATTGAAAATTTAAAAAAAACTGCCCAAATTTTTAGTTTCAAATTTTAAAACTACAGAATTAAAAAAAATGTATAAAAAATCATGATTTGTCAATATTACTAAAGTTCATACAATTACTTTACAAAGTTGTGAAGATTCGTCTAAAAATTCTTACTTGAATTTAATTATAATAACAATTTCTTTTCAACAAAAGATTGTGATTTTATTACCAACTTCTCAATTTCGAATGACGTTTGATGTAAAAATAATTCAACAAAAAAAAAATGACAAATCCTCGTGACTTAATGTTTAGAAAAATGCCTCAAATGTTTAAATGTATTGAAAAAAATTATGCTTTGAATTCAATGACTTAAACTTAATTTATTGTCACCTACATAATTTTGTAAATTTAATTTTAATTTTGTTGAATTACTTAGGCTAATAATTATTAATTTAACTATTAATAACTCAAAAAGCACAGAGAAGGAAAAAAAATAACAATAAGTCTCGCGTCGTTTCGATAAAAAAAATTAACAATTTATTCCCAAAAACATAGTTTAAAGCCTTTAAGCAAAAAATTTATTTGTGATAAGATAGTTAAATAAATTATTAAACAGTAAAGCATAATTAATATCATTTCTATTACATTCCGTACCTATATTTCGGTGTAGATTTATTACTGTATAGTAATTCGGTGTAGATTTATTACTGTATAGTAATTCAGGGTAGATTTATTACTGTATTATGTAACATTAAGAAATAAACATGCTATTGTATTTTATATAAATCTAAATGGTTTCCTTCTTTTTGTGTATAAAATAAGACGTACTTTTGTTCTTGGCACAGCATTTGTTGCTCCATCTAAAATATAACATCGAATTTATGGTAGTAGTAAGATTAAATTAGTAAATAAAGAAATATATCCTTAAAAACATTTTTTACTTCCTTTATCTTTAATGATGATGACATGCCCGCTTTACAACGGAAGTAGGAGTATAGTAGCTTCTGAGGATAGGGACCCCTGATCATTCGAGAACGGAAGTCTAATTTCTAGCTTATATGAAAAGGACACACAATTATCACATTCGCTTTCACAGCCTGTTTTTACAAGGGGACACACAGGGCCCAACTTAGTCTAGTAAGGGCCCAGGGCAAATACTTCTTTGGGGTCCCCCTCTGCTTTACAACTTTAGTTATGAAGGAGATGCATTAAAGAAGAAGCGTAAAATTTTATTTATATTCAATTCGGATTTTGGCCACAGCTTCTGAGTGTATGGACCCCTGAGCACCCGAATAACGACCCCCTTTGACTCAATTCCCCCAGTAGTAATGCTCTCAACTTGGAAAACTTTGTGACCAGGTTCGAACAAGGGATGCGAATCCAACGCCCTACCAACCAGGCTACCCTGACCTAACTATCGTATCTACTATAAAGAACTACTATAAAGGCGAGAAAGTCAGTTTTTAATTAACTAATAAAAATTAATGAATGAATATTTGAAAAAAATGTATTAACATCGAATATCATCAATTACAAGTTTTAAACAAAATTACTTGAACTTGATTGGATGAATAAAAAGTATTTTATTAACGATTGAAAATTTGAACGATATATATATAGGATATATATATAAAGGGAGAATGCGATCTAATAGTAGGGACTGGAAAAGAACTAGACTTTAACAAATAAAGCAAAATATAAAATATAAGGAAATAAATAGTGAACTTTCAGTCTTTTATTATCGTTCTTATAATTCAATTTACGAATTTCTTTTTTAAATAAATTTCTATATAACGAAATTTTTAAATGGAATCATAACACTTCCTTAAATTAAGACTCGAAAGCATATTACTTTCGGCTGCTGTCGCTTCACTTTGATCTGACCACCAAAGATCAAAACCTCAGAAACTCTCTTTACCGTTGTAAAACGGCTTCTGGAAATCCAATACAATGATTACTTCGTCATAGCTGACGAATGGAAAGGATATTAAATCACACAGCGCCTGGGAAAGAGAAAGACAGAGAAAAAAAACCATATAATAAAAATCATAGGAATCTTTTGTTTGTTTTTCGGCTACAATTACGCCCCCTGGTAGGCGGATAGCGTTAAAAACCCCAACCTGTTGATATGGCACGGCGGTGTGGCTCCTATGATTAGCCCCCAAATTAACTATCACTTTTCGCTTGACAAAACCTTCAAGACGCCAGCGAGGAGAAGAAAGAAGGTCAGACGAGGGGAAAAAAAATGCAGAAGTAAAATAATTTGGGGATGGGGAAGTACTATTGTCTGTAATTTCAGAACAGTACCGCGCTTTTTACTTGCTGACGGAAACGCTTTGAACTGTTTACACGAAGAGACGGATCGAGTTTCGACTTCTCGCCATGTTTGGTCACAGACAAACAGATGCGACGGCGGTGGTTGTGAGAAATGTGCTTGTAAAACGCATTAAATTAAAACAAATAATAAAAAATTAAAAAAACAGAAGATTTTATTGCTTAGTATTAACATAATAATAACATAATATAATAATAATAACAGGAGATTTTATTGCTTAATTAATATTGCTGATGTTTACAAATGATTATGTATAAAAAAGTTCTTTGGAATTTTTGTCGTAGCGAAATCTTCTACAAAATGAATATGCAATATGAATACGCTAATCCATATGATCACACTAGACCAGGGGTTCTCAAAAGGTGGGTCGCGACCCCCAGCGCAAGATGTGGAAGAAAAGTTTAAAGAAAATTAATTTATTGCTGTAGTTTTCATTGAAAAAAAAAAAGAGTACACTTAAAGCTTTTAATACACATACCAAGTTGGTTTTTATGTTCTATTAGTTAATGCGATACAGAGCTTGTTTGGAATTAACCAATTTTTTAATGTCTGGAATGAGCTTTGTAAGACGTTAAACAATGTCATTTTCCAGTGTCAAACGATTTCTTAATTTTTTAAAAAAATTATCATTAAGGAGAATCCTTTTTTAAAGTTGTAATGTGTAAAAAAGGGCATCAAAGTTTTTACTGCTGTTGTGGACAGTTCTGGGTATTCCTTTCTAATGTGAATCCAAAATTTGCCGATTTAAGCATGTTAAAAGTTAGTTTAGCTGACTGATCACTTGAAATCTCTATCAGTTGATCATGATGACGGGCACTTAGCTCAATTTTTGTTACGGCTTGCTCACTGAACGGATTGACTATTCAAACAACCCCACTCATATCCTTAACTGGAATGTAATCTGTAAACTGTTCAATCAAAGTTTCGAGATGAGATGATAATAGTAAGGAGAAAGATGAAGTGTCAAGGGACGTGGCGCCAATACTTGACACAAACTCTACGAACTTTTGAGTTCGTGTAAAATTTTTAAAATCTCTGTCTAAACTTTAGACTGAGTTAAAACTTTTGGGGGTTGCCACATTACTTTGTCTAAAAAGGGGGTCACAATGTCTAAAAGTTTGAGAACACCTGCACTAGACTAACAATAATAATCCTATGAATTAATACAATTTTTTTTCATCAGTTATTTCCAGAAGTCGAAAGAAATGACTTTGTTTCATGTGAAAAATGCATGTTATTATTGACATTTTCCTAAATTAATCCAAATTAATCTATTTGGGAGACCCTGATACAGCGAAATTTTCTATAATTTTAAGTCCAATAATAGGATTTTTCGTCGTATCGCTGTAATGGCTAATCCAAATTTGCTTAATTAGATCAACAATAGCAGAGCGAATTGATCAATATTGTTTTGATAAAAGAAGCAAAATGGATTAGTGTTTATGTGAAACAGACATGAAATTGAAATTTTCAAAAAATATTCCAAATTAATATATTTGGGTAGTCCTGGTGTAACGAATTGTTCTATAGTTCTACGCCGAATAGCATTATTATTCGACGTATGGTTATGACTGTTGATCCAAATTCATCTAATTAGACCAACAATAATATTATCACTCAATTTTATTTAAGAAGCAAAAAGATGTGATTTTTAAGTGAAATAGAACACGTTGTTATTACTAATTTTGCAAATTCTCTCTTTTTGAGAAACCCTGATCTAGCGTATTTTCATCAGTAATTTTACTTCGTATAATCTACTAGACGAATCTTTATGATCGTTAATCCAAATTCGTTTAATTAGACCAAAGATATCCTTGAGAATTCGCCTTTTTTGTTTATCACAAGCAATACAATCATGTAATTTTTCTGTAAAATAGACGGGTTGCTCCCCTATTTTAACACATCAATATAACACATGCAACGATATCAGAATTACATAGATGTCATAAATCAACACCCTCCCCCCCTCAAAAATCTATAAATAATAAACAAGTGTCGAAATTCCTGTAATATAAAAATCTATGTTACAATATTAGAGGGAGATTACATTGTACATCAGAATTTTCAATACTCTTTGGATGAAAATTCCTGCCTTAGTTGCTTAATCATTAATTTTGGAGAAGGAAGGAAACTGTAGTTTGATATTAAGGTTTTCCGAAATTAGACTAAGAAAAACTTTACTTTCGCAAGTATTTAAAAAAAATTAAAAATTGAATGGGAATCTTATTACAGAAATATACCGTATTAATTTAATTTAGGAATTTATTTTGAGTTTAAAGGAAGAAAAAAAAACGATATCAAATCTTGAATTTATACAGCATGCTCAGTCACATACACAAATGACTTAAATGACCCTAAATAGAAGAAATTTTAAATTTTTATGTTTTAAGAACTTTATAGAATCATAACTTCACATCACACAAGACAATAATACATTCTATAAAAGAAAGAAATTAAATTAATTATAATTATGCAGGTTAATGTATTACGTTAGAAAAAATGTGATTCATCTGCTCACAAACCAATAAAGTAGTATTTACAAATAATTTGATTCTTTCATTTTATCTCCCTACTTATTCCACTCCTAATTAATAATTACCTAACTTAAAATGAACTAATTATAAATAAATAAATAAACTACAATGAAATCTGCTATGTATATTTCAATGCATCATGTCAGAACATAATTTCCCGAACGGCAAAGCACCACGTGCTCGTGCCAGTTAAATTATATTTTTATTCATTTTAATGGTTTCATTGCATGAGTCCCTTTGGTATTGCAAACGATAAAAAAAACTTTGTCTCGCATTTATTGTTTAAAAAATATTCCATTTCCTATTTATTTCATTTCGTATAATCACGAGCTCAAAATGACAATTTTCTAGGTTTTATTTGCTGTAGTCACTAACTTATTTTTTAAAAATCAGAGCTTTTGTAAATGCAATGGCAACGCAATATTAAAAGCTGATTTTTTTAGAGGCTCGGGCAGATAACACATTTTTTTTTCGCTTACGAATTTTTTTATTTTTTGTCTACGGAGTTTTGTTGACGCCAAAAACTACATCCCCGAAACAACATTATGTTCTGACATGGTAAAAATATAATGAATTTTCTTAGATTAATATAAATTATCTGAAAAAGCTTATCAAAATCTATAAATAGAAATTAGCAAATAATTTTGTTTAATTTTACCTTAAGAAATTAGCAATTATTTAATAATGGCTTATTAAATTGCTAGTTTAACCTTGAATTTTTCCGAATGTTATTGATTATACGCATAAGTAAATACACTGAATTAATCCAAAGTATTAAAATAATGATATTACAAAAATGTTGATAGAGTCCCACAAAGTGTTTTTAAATTGTTTTAATTCATAGATATTAGCATAAATTAATTCATAAAACATATTAATCACAGTAGTTAGATAACTCATTGGTAAAACTTTACCTCGGTTAATTATAATTTCATTTACATTTTAAAAAATTGCGTAATCCTTAAATGCATTAATTAAGATTGATAATAATTATACGTTCCCATCAAGATTCTAATGATCCGCGGCCATGTGAAAGGAATAATCAAATCTTAATAACTGCTTGCAGATGTAGACAGTAATATAAAAATTTCGTGCAAAGACCAAATGAAGCTTCTTTTTTTTTTGGAATTGCATGCTAATTAATTTATTAATACGTGTAATTTCAGAAGCAGTCGTTCTGATATAATAATTGACTTTCTTCTTATCAAATAATAAGTTTTACCATTGGAATGTGAGATAATAAAAATAATTCACAAGAACAAAATGTAGCCTCTCGGTCATATGCTGTGAAGTCGAAATTCAATTCATTGCCTTTTCCCTTTTTATTTCGCTAATATAAACAAAAGCGATACAAAACAATATAATTTTATTCAATAATTCCTAATATTCACACACACACACACACACAAACACAATCTTGTTGCAATTTTCAGTCGTTAATAAAATACTTTCTATTCATCCAATCAAGTTCAAGCAAATTTTTTAAAATTTGTAGTGGATGACATTTGATGTTAATACAGTTTTTCATTAATTTCATTCATTAATTTCTTATTAATTATCATTAATTAATTTCTTATTAATTATCATTCATTAATTTCTTATTAATTATCATTAATTAATTTCTTATTAATTATCATTCATTAATTTCTTATTAATTATCATTAATTAATTTCTTATTAATTATCATTCATTAATTTCTTATCAATTAATTAAAAACTTATTTTCTCGCCTTTATAATAGTTCTTTATAGCAGCTGCAGTTTTTAAGTCGGGGTAGCCTGGTGGGTTGGGAGTTGAATTTGAATTCCTTCTGCTGCGAGTTCGAACCTGGTTACAGAGTTCACCATGTCGGGAGTTATACCACTGGGGGGGGGGTACTGAGTCAAATTTGATCGTTATTTGGGTGCTCAGGAGTCCGTACCCTCAGAAGCTACTGCACCCTTCCCCATTTCGTTGTGAAGCGGGACACGAGATTAAAATTTGTAATTATTTAATAAAAGGTAACTAAAATAAATTTTTTCTTAATATTCAAAGTAGGAATTGATTTAAAACTTGTTTATATTGTAAAACTATCAAATGATACGCTATATGATTTAACCTGGCCTTTCAGATTCCCTCAAGTTCAGAGAAGTTATTTCCAGAATAATGTCTTAGCGTGAACTCAAAACTCAAAAATATTAAGCGATTGTTGGATAAATACTGTATATGGTCCTTAAATAAAACTAAAATCGGATAAATATCAGATTTCGAATGGAGTCCATTAATACAAATTGTTTTTTTAAATTATTAAACGTTCTTAATCCGAATAGTTTACTCATTTAAATTCTAATTCTAATCACATTTTAATATATTAATCAAATTTCTTTCTTATATTTTGTACTAAGTCGAAAACACAAGAATGCTAAATGTCAATGAATAAATATTGTGTACAATCCCTGAAAAAATTGTAGATAAATGTAAAATTTTGATGGATTACTTTAATACAATTTTTTTTCTAATTATTGATCCTATTTATTTTAATACTAATCCTAATCATTTATTTATTTTCATATTAATTCTAATCACATTTTAATACATTGTAACACAAAAAGAAAAAAAAGAAGAATAAACTTAGGACTTTTTTTAATTTGTCAATTAGAATTTTTAAGATTAAGATTTTTGTCAGCATAGAAGTTCAATAAATCATAACAATCAAGATTTCTAAAATGAGCGTATAGATAAAGAACTCAATAGAAAAAATTCGAAAGAGGTAATTCGAATGATCTTTGTTTGCATTTATGTTTTAAAACACTTATTTTTCCAATTTTATGTATGTTGAAACTGTATCTGTTATTTGATTTTTCATTTACTTCCTGACATGATGGAGTTTTGAAATTTGGTACAGCCATATTTCTGTTCTTCTTATTGACAATATTTTGTATTAATATTTTCATTACTTAAATATCAATTAATGAATTAATTAAATTAATTTTTTATTCTATTCTAATGTCGCGATCTGGTAACGAATTTTTGAAAAAAAGTAGTCAATTTTAAGACCATGATATTTATAAAAACAAATTATTAACCAAATGCTAAAATGTTGGCAATAATTGAAATAATAAAAGATTTCTTGTTAACATTCCAAAAAAATATTTTCAAAAACTACGTATATATATCCTTTTTTAAATGGATATTTTTGTACAGCACATTAAATAAAAATACATTAATTTTCGTCACTATATATACATAAATAAAGAAAAAAATATTACTTCTCAATAAAATTGAATATCTATGAAAATATTTAATCGTTACCATTGTTTTTTATTTTCACTTTTAACTTTTTTTATCGTGCGAGAACATGATGTTTTCTTTAGGGGATTCAAATGATAGTAGCTCAAAATAGCTTAGGCAATAAATAAAACATAAATGACAATATTCGTCAACGTCTTTTAATCGTATCTATTTTTTTAACTGCTTTTACCAGTGTTGCATTCTTATTATGTATGCTTCTTTGAAAGTATTACTTTCTTGAAAGTATTTACCAGTATTGCATTCTTATTATGTATGTTTTAGAAGGTTGACCTGCTTTTACCAGCATTGATTTTTTAAATGGGTTAAAATATTTTATGAATTAAATTAATTGAGGCAAATAATTGCGTAAAAATAATAATGTTCTCACAAGATAACTTGAAATTTTCCTTTTTTTCTCGTTATATTTTTGGGTTTACAATCCATTATGATTACGTATTTTATAATCAGTTTTTTTAATATAAAAACTTTTCTCAATTCTTACCCCTTTGCATTCTAAAACAAAGGAAATCTTATTTATTCAGCAGAAATTGCGATCAATAAGTATAAAAATTAAGCCTCGTTGCAATTTTTCAATTTCAATCTTTTTTTTCTCTCATTAATACAGACAACAAAATTTTGATTTCACAGATACATATAAAAGACTTATGCATAGTAGTGAGGATTCACTTACGCTACTGGACATTAAAATGAATTTTTTCTTTTTGAAAAAAAATAAATATATTCGTGGAAGTGAAGGTTTGCGTGACCCATAAAACTGGGCGTTCTGAAAAGTGAATGATTGGAAATTTTTCCACGAAAATGATGAGAATTTAGGAGAGAGTTGGACAGTCGGGCTTTATCACGCGTTAAAATGGTTCTTTGAAGTCTGTTAGGTAAGCACTGAAGCGAATGAATGAGTTTCAAAAGTAGCTTTTGTGATGTTTAATTCGGACTTTTGAGTTGTATAAGAATTCTGCAAATGCAGTTATATAATCATTTACGGAAAAGGAGTGAATGATGCAAATGCAATGCCATATTTGGGTGGCGTTTCTTAAAGAACACCGGAGAAGACCTTGACATTCCAAGTCTAATGGATCTCACAGAGAAGGCTCCGAAAATTGTTCTCCTAAGACTTAGAAAATCGCTTTATGAATTCTGTATTTCGACCTTTTTTACTGTCGAATCTTTCCTTTTTTGAAATATTCGTTGCTAAAATAACTGATAAATTCATTTTGATTAAAAAAATATTTTATTGATATTTATCAACAAAACTTATAGGCCATTTTTTAAAAATTCTTTATCTATATTTTATTTATTTCTTATTTTAGATAGATTCCTATAGGAAGGCTGTCCGTTAAAATGGCTCTAAAGATAAGATAACGGGAAAATTTCTTCTTTTCTTTAACGGTCATAGTTCGTAGAACCAAACACCATCTTTCGTTCAAAAGTTGATTTCGTTCAAAAATGAATGTCAAGCTTTAATTTTTTTTCGGTTTGTAACATCAACATTTATTGTTGCCATATTATAATTTAGATGTAAAGGAATCTAATTTGCCTTCCACATTACCGAGAGGAATTTTTTTTTCTTATCTGTTTTATTTTATTTTTTAATTTTTTTTCTTTCTATTTTTTAAATGCTAAATCTATTTTCAAAAAAAAAAAAAAAAAAAAAAAGAACAAACAAAAATTAAGAGTTTTTGGTACAATAGAATTCAAAACCATCTTTCGTTCAAAATTGAATATCAAGCTCAATTTCTTTCGGTTTCTAACATCAACATTTAATGTTTCCAGATTATAATTTAGATGTAAAGGAATGCACTTTGCCTTCCCTATTACCGAGAGAAATTTTTTCTTTTCTTTATCTTTTTCTTTTTCTTTCTTTCTATTTTTCAAATGCTAAATCTATTTTTTTTTAAAAAGGACAAAATAAAAAATTAAAAGTTTTTTTTTTTACAATAGAACCCCAAACCATCTTTCATTCAAAAGTTGGTTTCTTTCAAAATTGAATATCAAGCTCTATTTTTTTCGGTTTGTAACATCAACATTTAATGCTGCCAGATTATAATTTAGATGTAAAGGAAACTACTTTGCCTTCCATATTATAATACTGAGAGGAATTTTTTTCTTATCTTTTTTTATTTTATTTATCTTTATTTTTTTTCTTTCTATTTTTCAATTGTTAAATGCAATTTTTTTTTAAAAAAGAAAAAAATTTAAGAATTTTTGGTACAATAGAACCCAAAACCATCTTTCATTTAAAAGTTGATTTCGTTCAAAAATGAATGTCAAGCTCTAATTTTTTCAGTTTCTAACATCAACATGTAATGTTTCCAGATAGTAATTTAGATGTAAAGGAATATATTTTGCCTTCCAACTTATCAAGAGGAATTTTTCTTATTTTTTAAAATTTTATTTATCTTTTTCCTTTTTTTTTCTTTCCGTTTTTCAATTTCTAAATCTATTTTCAATAAAAGGACTAAAATAATTAAGATTTTTTGGTACAATAGAATTTTGTTACAAGTGATTTTAGGCCTGGTTTTAAATTTAAATTTAATTAATTTTCAATTCAAAAAATTCAAATAACTGATTCAACACGCCTTTTCACTTTAAATGCAATATTTAATATAACTACTAAAAATATTGCTACATTTTTTTCAGAAATATTAATTTGTCATTCATTAATCTTAAACAAAAGGGATGAATTAAAAAAAAACTTAATTGAAAAATGAATCGAATTTAATGAAATTTTATCTAACAAACTGAATGGTATTAAAAATATCTTTTAAAATACATTTATGTATTCTAATTTTTAATTTAAAAATATTTTTAAAAAACAAGCCCTAATGAATTTTTGGCAAATAATAATATTTTGCATCAATTTACTATTTAAAACTTTAGCATTTACTTTATTATTTTGTTTGCACTTCTTTTTATCATGTGAAAACATGCTGTTGCAAGCCCTAATAAAGCGTTTACTTTATTATTTAGCGTGTGAAAACATGCTGTTGTTTTGGTTATGGGTTTTTTCCCCCGAAAGAACGAAGTCAAAAAATACTCTTTTTTGTTATTGATAGATAGCGAATAGCCTGACACATGACATTTGAGGTTTGTTTTGCCAGTATTGCTTGAAATATTTTATTAAATTTATTATCAATTGCTTTTTGTTTGCCGTTTCTGTGAAATGACGTATCTTCTAGCTTTTCTTCGATTTCTTACTTTTAAATAATTAAACTCACCCTCAAAAGATTATCGGTGTTTTTTTAAAATTCTCTTTCAGTTTTAACTATCATATTTTGTTCAACGCTATTTATATTTATTCTTTAAGGCTCATTCTATAATTCTTATAAGCGCATTCTTATAAGCTATTCTATAATTCTTATGTTATTCTTATAAGCACATTCTTAATTGTATTTTTCTAAATACTGTAAATCTTAGAATATAATTTTAAAATCAATCTGCATTACGTTCATTGGATTTTATTACATATGCAGTAAACTATTCGCCAAAATTACTTTTTTTTCATTTCAAAATTGGTCGATCCCCAAAACTTTGTTTGCCAGCTAGAAAAATTGAAAATAAATTTAAAAAAAAAATCACCATGAGAGAGAGAGAAAGAGAGAGAAGTCTCGTGATTTTTTTTCCAAACCGGTTTAAACTGATTAATGGCTTAAATTAATTAAAGCAAATAATCGCTTAAAAATAATAATGTTCTCACATAATAACTTGAAATTTCGTGACCGTAGATTTCATTTTTTAAATTTTGTTTTTACTTAATTTTATATTATGACTTATATAATTAAACTAAAATAGCACTTCTTTTATCTATCTGAACTTACAACGCTAAACTAAAATAAACTTCATTAAAATCCTTTCCTTTCAAACGAATTAAATTGTCCTGTTATTATTATTTCTTCACTAAAAAAGCATTCAGATCCGTCCTCAAATAAATAAATTAAATGTCATTCGCATATCCATGACCGAAAATGGCCGAAATGTGTCACTCAGCATTCGGAGAGCATTTAGTTAAACCGATTGGTGAGCGGTTCATGATTTTCAGCTTTCTAACCAACCTGATGTGGCAGAGAGGGCGGTAGGGGACCCCCCCCCAACGGTTCTTAGAACACGAGATCCGTAATGAATCCTGTAATCATGGTATTTAGGCACTTTGGCGACTTGTTAATGGCGAAGTTGGCGTGGAGCGGTGATCTTCGCAAAAAGCCGGACTCTGTAATTATTGTAGCTTTAATTACCTTCAACCAAATGAAAGGGAAAAATAAAAGAAATATATGCCCGGCATAGGAAGATGGAAGATGTGCGGGAGGGGAGGGGGGAGGGTGGGTGGTCAGTTTGGGCCGGAACGCTGGGGGCGAAGTACATATTTAATTTACTTACTTCATTCCTGTTTTTTTAGGTTTGATTCCAAAAAGTCTATTTGGCGCGCAATTGATTAAAAAAAAAAGGAAAATAAAGCAGAAATAAAATTAAATTTTCAGTCTGTGTTGAAAAGGCCTCAGATGTACCTGAGGTTAGACATCGTAATTTCGAATTGCGATTCGATAACAAAAACGATTCTTAAGCGGACAAAGCGTTAATAGAGAAAATGAAAATAAAAGAAAAAATCGAAAGAAAAAATTTTAAAAGAAAATTATCGGGTCATTGTACTATTCTCAATCTGTTAAAAACTTCATTTAAAGAAACTTGACTTTAGAAAAGTGTATTCCCCCCTCAGATTTTTATATAATAGTTTAGTTCTATTAACGTCCCATTGTAAAGCGACACTATGGCTACTTGGGGACGGACCTCGTAACTTTGAACCATGGTAAGAGGACAAAGATGGCACCAGAGCTGGCACCCCCTTCTCCATTTTTAACGTGCAACTGATTCCCTTACACGACGGTTCTTAAGTCTCGAAATTGAAACCCTACGGCTCACGAGTAGAGGCTACAGTTAGGCCTTCACGATTACTTACCGTTAGGCCCCACGAACCGATATATATAATAAGCACAGATATGTGTATCATTTACTAATAAATTAAAATTAATAATTATAATTTCAAACTATCTTCAAATTAAGTTTTGTATCTCTTGAACGATAGAAAAAGTGCCCTGCTAGTCAACAGTTAGGCCTCAGGCGCACCACTTTATTTATTTGATTACAAATATAACTAAGATAAAATCAGAGCAACTTACCTTTTTCAGTTTGAAGAGAATAAAGTATTATGAAATGCACATTTGGAAACTGTCTTATGGTTTTGATCCACCAATTCTGATATTCTAAAACGGAGAAAAAAATTATATAATATAATTGCATGTCATTTTATAGACAATTAAAAAATGCATTCAAATAAAATCGGCACCACGTAAGAAAAAAAAGGCAAAACAAAATGGGATTCAATGTTTGAAACATACTGTCATAATTAGCATTGTATAGTACGATTTACAAAAAAAAGTATCAAAGGCGAATTATTTTCAGTGTTTTGTTGTGAAATTCCATGTTTTAATACAGCAAAATTGTACAACAGTAGAGAAATTACAAAAATCCTTTTTAATATATTTTATATAACAAGCTAATTTTATATAACAAGACTCCTTATTTTTCAAAGCAAGTAGGTAAAATTGGAAAAACTAACTACAAAGGATGAAAATTAATTAAATAAAATATAAAGATTAAAAAAAAAACCCTGCTATGCATATTGCAATGTATCATGTCAGAACGTCATTTCTTGAACGGCCAAGCACCATGCGCTCGTGCAAGTTAAATTATACTTTCATTCATTTTAATCGTTTAATTGAATGAGTCACTTTGGTATCGCAAACGATCCAGAAACCTTTGTCCCGCATTTATTGTTAAAAAAATATCATATTTCCTGTTATTTCATTTTACATAATCACGTGCTGGAAATGACAGTTTTCTAGGTTTTATTTGCTGTAGTCATTAACTTTTTTTAAAAAAATCAGATTTTGTAAATGTGATGGTAACGCGTTATTAAAAGTTGATTTTTTAAGGTGCTCCTGCAGATAATAAAATTTCAATTTTTTTGCCTACGGATTTTTGTCTACCTCATTCCAAAAATAACATCATGTTCTGGCATGATAAAAATAATTGCAAATAATTGTTAACAAGTAATTCAAAAAAAAAATTGAACTTAATTCCTTCTAAGGTCAATAAAGAAAATTAAAATTATTTAAGCATCATTACTTCAAAATGATATATCTTTATAACTATATTTAGTGGGAATCTATCAATCGAACTAAAGTTAGAAATTAGATTCTTATAACGCGTTAACAATGTATTTAAATACTTGATTATTTATATATATTTAATAAGATAAATAATTTTGATGAATGTAGAGGAATATATATATTATTAAATAGATTGAAGCATAAATATAGCTTTTTAATACTTGAATATATATGTCTAATATTTAATAAAACAATTAATTTTGTAGAATATAGAAGAATATATTTTACTAATTAGACTATTATAATGCGTAAACCAAATATTTTTTTTTTTCATTTTAATTTTATTTTATGTAATGAAATAAATTACTTGAACCGATATGGTATATGTTAGTAAATAAATTCTTTGGGCATAAACCATACATGTAAATACTCTCTTATTTATAAAATATTTAATGAAATAAATAATTTTGAGGGATGTCGAAGAATATATATAAGTAAATAGATTCTTATAATGCCAAATTATTCTTTTAAGTATTCGGTTTTTTAAGCGATATCTAATGAAATAAATAATTTCATTCAATGCATAAGAATATATGACATAAAGGCATAAGCCATGCATTTAAGTACTTTATTATTGTACTATATTTTAATTTTTCGTTAGCTGGGCGCCAACGAAAAATCGTTAAATAATGTAGAATTCAGCCAAATTTCTTACAATGATTTTAAAGTGAAAAATCGCCAAGTGATGTAAAATCCCGCCAAATTTCTTACAATGATTTTAAAATGAAAAATCACCAAGTGATGTAAAATCCCGCCAAATTTCTTATAATGATTTTAAAGTGAAAAATTGCCAAATGTAGAATCCCGCCGAATTTCTTACAATGATTTAAAAGTGAAAAATTGCCAAATAATGTAGAATTAAGCCAAATTTCTTACAATGATTTTAATGTGAAAAAATCGGCAAATAATGTAGAATTCCGCCAAATTTCTTTGGCGATTTTCCGCTAGTGCCCGGCTAATGGAAAAGTAGTTACTATGTCTCCTGAAATCTATAATTTTAAGAAATGTGGAAATTAATATAGTTTATTACTGCAAATTCTGATAAATTTATTCTTATTTAGCAACAAGTATTGGCAAGGTGAGCCCCTGTTATATGTCAAGACATAACATTGAGATGTACACGAATTAAAAAAGGCAATTAATATTTTTTTCAGATAAATTGGAAATATAATAATTTTCAGTTTATCTTTAAAAATTTTGTGACAAATTTTTAGAGTTTTTGGGTAAAATTATTTAAACGATCGAGCACAGAAATTTTTTAGTTGAAAAGAATCTTACAAAATATTGTTACAGCCTTTCTTCTACAATATGTATTCAAAAGTGTTTCAGTCTTTTCATCAATATTTTTAATTATTCTTATTTTTATACTATGTTTTTCCCTGGTAACTAAATAACATTGATTTGGACAAATAAAGTTCAGTTGAAATACCTCTAATTCAGTTTGCAAGAAGTACATACTAAAATTAAAAGCCAGGCTCTTGGAATTTTTTGAAAAACTGAAAAAAAAGTAAACTATAACTCAAAGACAAACCCTTGAAATTTTTGGAAAAACTGAAGAAAGTAACTTTGAATGTAAAGACAAACTTTTGAAATTTTTGAAAAAACTGACCCTTTCTTGTATTATCACTTCTATGATTTGTTTTTTTCTATATATTATATCGTTGTGTCAAAATATTTCATTATTTTAATTTTCATATATTACTCTTCTTTCATAGAATAAGTAGAAATAATTTTAGCAAATAGAATTTAGTTTACATCTTATGAAACCGTTTATTAGAAGTGTGGGTGATCTAGAATTGGAAACCAACTTCTTGAAATTTTTAAAAAATTGAAAAAGATGCACGAGAATTTAAAGATCAATTCTTCAAATTTTCAGAAAAACTTTAATTGAATATAACAAAATACATGCAGATTTCAAAAAAAAAAAAAAAAAAAATAGCTGCATAACGTAAATATATATTTGAAAAATAAAGCAAAATGGGATATTTTGCAATTTCTTCAATTATATTTGATTTATTTTTTTCCGATAATAAAATTTTATTTATATATATATATTTCCTTGTTTTCATTGTTGCATCAGGAATTCAGGTATGAGGAAAATATGTTTAAAATTCAGAACACTTACAAAATTTACAAAAGAAGAAAAAAAAATCTTATGTAATTAAAAAAAGTTTTTAATTAAAAATAATGAAAAAAAATCAATCTTTTTAATCTTAAAAATTAATTATTTTAAATTCGTAAAATGCAAACTGACTATACTTGGATATAACAAAATAGACGTAGATTTCAAAGAATTATAGCTGCATAACTTAAACATATATTTGAAAAATAGAGCAAAATGGGATATTTTACTATTTCTTCAATTATATTTGATTTTTTTATAGTGAAATTTGATTTATGTATACATTTTGCTGTTTTCATTGATACATCAGGAATTCAGGTATGAGGAAAATATGTTTAAAATTATGAACGCTTACGAAATTTACAAAAGAAGAAAAAAAATGTCTTATGTAATTAAAAAAGTTTTTTAATTAAAAATAATGAAAAAATCTATTTTTTTATTTTAAAAATTAATTATTTTAAATTTGTTACATGCAAACTGACTATACTTGAATATAATAAAATAGATGCAGATTTCAAAAAATTGTAGCTGTATAACTTAAATATACATTTGAAAAATAAAGAAAAATTGGATATTTTAAAATTTCTTCAATTGTATGTCATTTATTTTTTCGATAATAAAGTTTGATTTATGTATACATTTTGCTATTTTCATTGTTGCATCAGGAATTCAGGTATGAGGAAAATATGTTTAA
>JAOUZG010007398.1:3619584-3645090 GCA_026289955.1 Argiope argentata | reverse complement strand
GTCTTGAATAGTAATAGCGTGTAAAAGTAACAAGATGCTAATTTTTGATGTAAAATTAGCGTTTTTAATGAATTTAGTCATATCATTCTTGGCTCACTATTAAGCGATTAGTCCATGGTATGCGTTAATAGTATCAATTTATATTTTAAACAGAATTTTCTCATCTGAACGAAACGAAAATTTGACACAAGTTTATACTTGTTGTCCTAAACTCTTTTTCCAAATTTGATAAATTTAAATCGAGGAGTTTTTCAATTACTTATATCTTTCTGAAAGTATAAACAGATAGACAGTTAATTCTTAGTTGTATTTTGCTTCAAATTTGTTTGATGTCAACACTATAATACTTAAATGTCTAGATATGAGTTGTTTCCAAACTAAAAAAACTTTAAATTAATAAATACACACTCAGTGTCCCTCCCCCAGATAGAAAATTAACAGTTAATATTTCCTCCAAATATTTTAAAAGAATAAGTTACATGCTAAAGATTTTCAATATTAATATTTATAGCATAATTTTCAAGACGTTGAATTGTTCTTGCTCCAAAATCAGTGCTATAAGACTAAGTAGTAAATAATATAAAATGTTTAACAAAAGAAACATTTGGAATAGGTTTTAGATATTACTTTGTTAGAAATGTAAATTTCTCAAACGAAATCAGATGAAGAATTGTACGTAAATGAATTAAATGCATTTACATTGTTAGAAATGTAATTTCTCATACAAAGCAAGATGAAGAATTGTATATAAATGAATTACAATCATTAACCTTTTAGAAGTGAAGTATCTCAGATGAAGTCAGATGAAGATTTGTATGCAAATGAATTACATTCATTAGCATTTTAGAAGTGTAATATCTCAAGTGAAGTCAGATAAAGAACTTTATGCAAATGAATTAAATACATTGACATTTTAGAAGTGTAGTATCTCAGGTGAAGTCGGATGAAGAATTGTATGCAAATAAATTACGTTCATTAGTATTTTAGAAGTGTTATATCTCAGGTGAAGACAAATGAAGAATTGTTTACAAATGAATTACATACCTAAACATTTTATAAGTGTAATATCTAAAGTGAAGTCAGATGAAGAATTGTATATAAATAAATTAAATGCATTTACATTCTTAGAAATGTAATTTCTCAGACAAAGCCAGATGAAAAAATTTTATATAAAGGAATTTCAGTCATTAACATTTTAGAAGTGTAATATCTCAGGTGAAGTCAGATGAAGAATTGTATGGCAATGAACTACATTCATTAGCATTTTAGAAGGGTAATATCTCAAGTAAATCAGATGAAGAACTGTTTGTAAATGAATTACATACATTATCATTTTAGAAGTGTAAATATCTCAGGTGAAGTCAGATGAAGAATTCTGAGTTAATTAATTACACACATTAACATTTTAGAAGTGAAATATCTCAGGTGAAATCAGATGAAGAATTGTATGTAAATGAATTAGATACATTAACATTTTAGAGTGTTTAATATCTCATGCGAAGTCAAATGAAGAATTCTGTGTAAATTAATTACATGCATTAACATTTTAGAAGTGTAATATCTTAAGTCAAATTAAAAATTGTATCAATAGGCATACATTAATATTTTAGAAGTGTAATATATCAAGTGAAGCCAGATGAAGAACTGTATGTAAATGAATTACATACATTATCATTTTAGTAGTTTAATTTCTAAAGTTAAATCAGATGAAGAATTGTATGTAAATGAATATTACATACATTAATACATTAGAAGTGTAATATCTCAAGTAAAATCATATGAAGAATTGTAAGCAACTGAATTGCATACATTAACATTTTAGAAGTGTAATATCTCAGGTGAAGTCAAATGAAGAATTGTATGTAAATGATTTACGTATATTTACATTGTTGGAAGTATAAATATCTCAGATAAACTTGTGATATTACCTCAGCAATTGCTTATTCATATATAATAAGAATATAAAACTTGAAACTTTATGTTTTTTTGTTGTGATGAAAGATTTATTTACCCAATTTCATCACAATATCTGTAAACATAAAACAAGTTGCCCATTAATTATTTACTAAACTTTTAGTTAATGTTTTATTCTTGAGAGGAAATGCATTCACGTACTATTGTATAATAATTAAGCAGTCATGGAATAATGAATTTTGTTGGGAAGCATTTTTTTAAATAATAACTTCCTTACCAAAGTTACCTGAAAGAAATTTAATGGTTAACATTTGCTTTCATAGTACAATCGTTTTTACAGTACACACAGTACAATCGTGTTAAACCTTTGCAGATTTCGAATAACAGTCATATTTTACGGATTCCGTGATTATTGTATTTTTCAGAAGATTATTGTAACAGACTCATCCATAAACTTACTATATATTTCAAGAATTTAACTTTAATGTTTAATTTAATTATTTCTGTTCAGATTTCAAATGTCGAATTCCCTGTGTAATAAAAACTCGGTCATATTTTTGTTTTAAAAAAATAATTATTCTTTCTTTCTTTTTAATTTTCTATTGAAAATGCATTTCCAAAATTTTTTTAAATATTATTTTCTATGCCTATTTTTATTTTGTCCTTTATTATAGCAAACATTTTAAAATTAAGCGTCCTGCTTTGGATGAGGTCATTAATATGGCAAATGAATTTAAGCAAAATTAAAGATTTAACTCATAATTCAATTCTTTAAGGATAAAAATGGTGTATTGCGATTGAGAACATGTAAATTTGAGAAATATCTTGACTCTAGGGTAGGGCGAAGAGAAAAAAAATCACCACATATTTATAAATATTGAACAATTAAAATTGAATAAGAAAAGGTAAAAATGAAATAAATTGATACAAAATATTTGTTTTAAAAATCTGAAGTGATCACGATTGAGGAATGACAATGCTAAGATAAATAATTTCTGAATTTGTGTTTATTAGTGGCGCTTGCCATGGACAAACTTCGATAAAGCATCAACAAATTTTAAGCCGAAAGGAACGTCCTGTTTTGAAGAAGTGCCAACTAGGGACAAACTACACATTCATCAAAGTCGCTTGCACAGTTCCTTTATACAGGGAAGTGGGGGGACATTCATACACCTTACAGATAGAACACAGAAGAAAAACCATACCCGGACCCGGGACGTCCAGATCATGAGGAAGACGCTCTATTTCTGTACCAAGACGCCATTTTTTAGAATGTTTGCGTGGTATAAAGGATAATATCTAGTCTAGAATTACATATGAATTATATATGAATTTATAGAATTAATTATGAGTTTCTAGAATTATTTATGAATTTATAGAATTATTTGAGAATTTCTTGATGGATTTAAAAATGTTTGCCGACAGTTTTATCTATTATAGTGATTTTACAGTTGTTGAGCGCATGTCTTGCTTTCCTGTATACATGAATTCAATTGTGAACTATGCGGTTTTCCATTAAAATACTCAATTCTATATTTATGAATTAGAGAGACAATAAAAAAACAGATAATTACACAAATCAAAATTTTTTTATGAAATGAAAAAAAAAAAGTCATTTGCATGTCATAGTGTATTTAATATTTTATACAACAAACTGAAATTAATTTAGTTATCTAAAAGAATTTATTACGGAAAAAAAATTAGAATAAAAGGCTTTCCTGTTTCAAAACCAAATTCAATAAAAATGAACAAAGGAATAAATTTATTATGTAAATGGATCTTTACAATTTTCATCTCTTCTGAATCTTATAATGAATTAAAAATTATGTCTAATTTTCGATACAGTGTATTTTGTCCAGCTAAATATTTTCTACATTTTAAAAGAAATTTCTACACTTTTTAACCCAGAATGAAATTTTTAAATGACACAAATAACTTAAATTACATTGCGAAAACAGTCACGTAATTGTTATGCAAATGTATCAAGAACAGGAAAGAAATGAATAAATAAATATATTAAGAAATTAAAATATTAATTTTCCTGCTTGTAAATGCATTTGAAAGTACCTTAATTTGTGGTCATATGATACACATCTATTACATGCATTCAATTTCATTTTGTAATTCATCGCATATGCTATCTGAGATAAAATGATGTGATGTCACGTGACATAAGATAATGTGCAGTAAGTGCAGTAATGTGCATATGATAGTGTGAAGTAAGTAATGTACTACTTTGTTATGTCGTAGACTAACAAAGTAACATTTGTAATGTGTCTATAGTGTGAAATGAATTACATAATTAGATTTACTTTAGTTTTATGGCAAGGCCATAATATTTTTTGCATGACAAAATAAAATAAATAATGTTTCAAAAATTGTCAAAAAATTTTCTGCTAAACAGATAAAATTAAATAAATTAATGCGTTCTTAATTTAACATTTTTTTACTACAAGATTGATATTTAACATGTATTTTGAATTATTTAAAAATATTTTTCTTTTCAAAGGCATTTTTAATAAATGAAATATATTTTCATATTTTATATTTCTATCTTTTATGGAATAGTAATTTTATATAAAAGAATCCATTCCGATATACTATGTAGATCTACTCGATCATTTTCTCACACTCATCATCAACTCAGACATCATTTTCCAACAGCATTGGTTTTAATATAATTAAATAAATCCAAGATGTATGCATAAAATGAATGAAAAAATGAGTTAAGAATTTGAATTCGAATTAAAAATATCAAATAAAATGCAAGTAAACGATTTTTTTAACTTGGCAATTCAACTAATCTTATCAAAAATTTTCATAGAACTAAATTATGCTAAATATAGATAAATAAATTCATAAATAAATTATTTTTATAATTAATTACAGAATATTCCATAATAAACAAAAAGGATTTTTAAAAGGAACATAAGTATTGCTGGTATGTGTTAGAATTCATTTTAGAGTTTAAACATTGTTATTACAGATATAATATCGATTTGAAATTACCTTTGGAAATATACAGTTTGTCATAAAAATTCTGTATTTCCCTAATTGCAATAAATAAATAAATAAATAAATAAAAATAAGAAAGAAAGAAAACGAAACGAAACAAGGAAAAATGAAATCTGAGGTCTCAAATTTCAAGCTATCATGTGAAAAATTTCCATTTTTAAGTGATGATTTGTTTAAATTAATTTAAGTCATAAACCAGTTTAAATCGGTTTGAAAAAATTATGAGACTTCTATCTCTCTTTCTAATGATAATTTTTTTAAACTTTAATTTTCCATTTTTATAGCTGGCAAATAGAGTTTTGGAGCTCGATTTTAAGTTTAAAAAAAACAGTAATTTCGACGAAAAGTTCACTATTACTGGAAGTTATCGTATATATGGTAAAATCCAATGAATGTAACGCAGTTTGATATTTAAATTATATTCTAATATTTACAGTATTTTGAGAAATACAATTAGTAAGAGTGAGCTTATAGTATCATTAAAGAATAAATATAAGTCGCATTTTACAAAATTGGGATAGTTGAAACTGAAAAAAAAATCCAACGACAATCTTTTGAACTCGAGATTAATTATTTAAAAGTAAGAATTCGTAAGCAAAATAGAAGATGACGTCATTTCATAGAAATGACAAGTAAAAAGCAATTGATGAAAAAATTTAATTGAATATCTTAAACAATACTGGCAAAGCAAACCTCAAATGTCATGGGTCAGGTGACCTGCTATCTACCAATGAAAAAACGAATCTTTTTTGCCTTCAAATTTCGGAACCACAAAAAATTCCAAACCAAAACAGCACCATGTTCTCACATGATAAAGATAAGGAAGCCATTTAAATTTAGAATAATCGCATAATTCTTTTTTTTTGTCACATATAAAGAAAATTTTACCAAACGACATCGTAAAAATTCTTCTGACTCTTTTCTGTGGTTATTAGGAAGAAGTTGAATTATTAATTTGCTGGCATACCAATTATTATTACAGGCTATATATAAAACTAAAATTGCCAACAGAAATCTTTATTTAGAGATATTAATATTAATATCTGATTCATAATAAAGTCAATAGCAAAATTAAAGAAAGGAAAAAGAAAAAAATGAGGAAGTCTATATTAAATTCGTAATAATCACGCTATATTGTTTCTTAAGCATTTATAATGATGGATTTTGTTAAAAAATACTATAATAGCTCTTATGATGCTTATTTGTAGCTTTTAGATACTTCTTAGCAGCTCTTAAAAGTTGAGTTATTAAATTTCCGGTATTATTATTATCAATTATTACTAGTGGCTAAATATCAAATTAAAGATACTTCTTCTGTACAGCCGACCACCCCGCCACAACTGAACGTAGCAGTATAGACAGGATTCGTTGTGGCCGACTGTGGGCTGTAGCAATGTCCATTCTTACATTGACCGAACAAGTCAAACTGATATTCTCTCCAAGATAATTGACCACTTCCTCCTCTACAAACTTTCAAATAGGTGGGAAAAAACCGACAATTTTAGACATCATGTAAATTAAATATCCTAGCAGAAATATCTATTTGATGATAATATTTACCACAAAATCACAATAAAATCAATAAGAATACCAAAAAAGTTAAAAAGGTTAAAAAAATATGAGGAAATCTATATTAAAATACGAAACAATCGCGCTTTTTTTCCTTGCTTATAATCCAACTAAAAATACCACGATGATGAGTTTCAGATTCATCAGAAAAAGGAAATGAACGTTTTTATCTCTTATGCTAACAAAAGAAATAATGCCACAAAAAAGCGATGAAAATATCCTTTAAAGCTATTTTTGCTTATGAATTTTTAATGAAATTATAATGCTCTGTTTGGGTAATGTGCTATTAATGGACATTAAAAAAACCTTAATGATGCTAAAAATATTTTAAGAAGTTAGATTCCTCCTTTTATTAAGATACCCTTCCAGAATATAATAACATCATTTCGTCTTGGAAATTTCTAGAAAATGATAATTTCTTTTTCTTGAAATCGATCTTTTGAATAGGCCGAGCTGTTTTCAAAATTAATTCATTTTTCTATTTTTAAAGAAATTTTCTGTCTGAAAGCAAAACATGAAGATGACAGTTTCACAGTCTCGAGCAATTTAAAATTTAAAATTATATTATCAAAAAAAAGCCCAGGGAATTTTCAAAAACATGTCTTTTTAAAGTAAATATCATTATATAAATAGGATAATAGGATGGAATCAATTTTTGAATATTAAATTTGATAATTTTTCAATTTTTCAGCTGATTTGAATTCACACTACAGCGATGGATTCCGCTGAATTAGAAAGAAATATGATTTAATAATTTTAAATTATTTCTTTCTATTAATAAATTTAATATTTGACAGCATGGAAAGAAAATTTAAAAGGATTTTTTTTCATTTCCTTTCAAGTGTTTGGAAATAATATTTTTGCTCAATTGTATAGATTTTTTATTTTTCATTTCCCCTAAAACTCTTTTTGATGTTTGCTGGTATGCTCTGTTGATTTATTTAACAAGTATGTTATTATAAATTGGGCATTTAAATTATAATTTATTAAAGGTTGATATGTGGAAAACAAAATATTCTTATATATTTTCAACTCACTATATTATTGAAATGATTGCAATAAAGTTTTATAATTAAATCATAAACTAAGTAGTATATTACAAAATGTTAGTATGAAACAAATTGAATACATGCAAGTTTAAAATAGGCATTTTATAATTTTTTTACATGTCTGACTAAATAAACATAACTTTGATCAAATATTTGTAACAATAATATAAAAAATAAAAACGCTTTATAAAAAGTAACCATTTAACTTTATTTTTCTCTTAAAATTTTTTTAATTGCTCGCTATAAGAATATGCAACACACTAGCTTTCATGTATATAAAATATAAAGCTAATGTTATTTTTATACTCTGAATAAGAAGCGTAAAAATATTAGAATCAAAGAAATTATATAAAAAAATCTCAAAATCAAAAATTTACTGGAATTAGATTCTTTTAATAAAATATAGAAAAATTGCCATTCGCTGAGATTTATTTACTTTAATTTCTATTTTCGGGTTTAAATACGATGTTTTAATCAAAAGTGTAATAAAAATGTAATTTTCGATATTTTTATTTAAATGCTTGATATACCATTTATATTTTATTAAGGTAAATTTAATTCAGAAATATTAAAGTATATTTTGATATCATGTTTAAAAATTAAGCTGGAAAATCGATTTTTTAATAAAAATTTCAAATTCTTTTATTTTTATAAGTTTTCTCTTATTAATTCGATGCTTGTTAATTGAAATGTTTTTGATCAATGTTTATTTTCGTGATTAACAGCAAAACTAAATATGGGAAATTTTTTTTAAGAATGACGGGAAATAACTATTTTTTAGTGAAATAATGAATAGAAATAATTTCTTTAAAAAACTTTTATTTAATTACATTTTTTAAATATTCCAACTTCCAATTCAATTAAATTTAATATTTAAATTTCAATAAGAGCAGCTAAAGTTTTACGCTATGCATTAACATATAATTTGTTTTATTCAGTATTACTCCAAACACGAATCTATCTTTATTGATTAAAATAAGTGGAATAAATAATTTTTTAATTGCATGAATTAAAAATATAAATATTTACATATAATATTACATATAAATAACATATAACATTAACATTAACAATAACATATAACATTAACATTAACAATAACATATAACATTACATATAAATAACACATTACATATAACATTACATATAAATATTTAATAAAAACTCCAGAATTTTTTATAAACATTGAATAAATGATTCTAATTTATTCCATCGATATTTATTTGTTAGTTTCCCCAAACCTAAAAGGATTTATCAGAAGCTGCAAAATAGTATTTAAACTCCTTATTACACTACCTTATAATTGTCGAAGTTCAATTGGTACGTAAATAAATTTTTTGTCTTTGAAATCAATGTAGTATGGGTGCATTATTTATTACTAAAGGGTTTTTCAGTGTATTATTTTTTATAAAAGTACTTTTTAAATCATTCCTAAAGAAATTATAATTGTTAAGATCCACCTTTTCCCAATAAACTCAAAGCCACCATTTCTTACTTTTGTATAGAAAGCAAATTTAATTATAAATTATTAATAGAAAATATTTTTTAATTATAAATTATTAGTACAGAAAGTATTCTGTACTCAATAATTACTAAACCATACTTTTTTTATTCCTTGTACAAGACAGTTTTTGCAGTTTATTTCAATATTTTACTTAATTTTTTTGTTTTCATATCAAACCAGAAATATTTATTGCTACATTTTTTAATTAAAAAATCATACAGACTCATGAGTCAGGATTAATTGTAATTAAAAACTGAATTATATTGTCATCTAACTGGTTAATAGGGAACTAAATTGTTGACTGATAAAATATCCCATTCTGCTGAATGCAAATGCTTACATTTATTGATATTTGAATAAAGATATATAAGATCTGAAAAGTAAATAAAAGTTCTTTTCTTTTGTCAAAAAGATAATAATCACACGGAAAAAAATAAGAAATAATATTATACGTAATGGGGAGGGAAATAATGTAAGTAATGACAATGTAATGTAAAAAAGCAGCAATTACAGTAATGATAACAATAAGTAATGGCAAATGTAATATAGATGTAAAAAATGGGAATGATTTGGAAATTAATTTATTATTCAGAACTCTGCTCTATAATTTTGCTATGCTAGAAACGTTAATGAAACGATACTTTGAAAGCATGTTAGTTGGATGGAACATTTTTTCCATCAACATTATTTGTTACGAGGAATCTATTTTCAAATTATTCGATATAAACTGAAGAATACATTTCTAGGGTTAGGAAAACTAAAGGAATTGTATTAAATAATGTCTTTAAATATTTATACAAACTTTTATTTAGTGGGAAAATTATATAAAATAAAATACAATAAAATAAGGTATAATAAGTTTTAATAATTCCAATGCCATAAAAAACGTTCTAAAATTCTTTTAAAAAATAAAATTACACAAATTTCTATACGTTTCATAATGAATTCTTTAATCAATTAGGTGAATCAAATTATTATTTCAGTATTTATTCTTACAGTCATCATTTTAAAAATCACGAGTAATTAGAGAAAAAAATATTTTGCATAATAATACTGGAGTAATTGGAGTAAATGAGTTTTTAAATTAATTGAAAATTAATTAAAATTTGCACCTATTGAGCAATTTCATACCAATCAAAAAATTCAAATTATGTTATTTTTTAAAGTAATTTAGAATAACTTTTAAAATTAAATTTGAAACTCTTATATCAGCTATACTATTGATTTAGACTAAATTAAAAAATTTTTTTTATTAAAACACATCCTTCAAGATTATTTCAAATAATTTTTATTATTGTTCTTTCATGTTTTCTTAAGACTACGAAAATAATTTTTGCCTTTTTTCCAGTTTATTCCCCAGTAACCTTTTTCATGTAACACAGCTTTACAAGAAAATTGAATACATTCTTTTGAATATATGATTATTGCAAATTAGAATTCCTTTTCATTTTCCATCCAAAAATTAAGCAAAATTATTTTTTGACCAATCGACCTATCAACCAATCCTTAGATCTCTTTCAAATTAATAATTTTTTATCCATAAAGACATTTTTTAAAAGATTTTCAAATAACAACGTTCTTCATTAAAAATGTTTTTAAAATGTTTTTACCTTTTTTTATTGTTTAAAGACTGAATGTTCCTTTTTAAAATTTTAATTAGATTTTTAGTTAATTGAAAATTAGCTGGCATTTTAAATCATTTTTTAAAACATAACACCTTTTCCTCTTTTAAGACTCAAAATATTATCCATTTCCTTTCAAATAATTATTTTTTTAATTTAAAAAGTTTTTTAAAGGTTTTTACTTTATAAGTAATATCTAACTTCGATACTGATTTTTCTTTTAATGGCAGACATTTTTTATTGGATTTTCAAAGCAATTCATTGGAGTTTTAAAATTCTTATTTGTATTTTTAGTTAAATTAATTTTTGATTTATTGTTTGACAATATATGAATATTTTGACTTGAAATGATTTGAATTTTTAACCCTGATATTGAAAATATCAAAAAATTTAAAATTGGTGTAATTAATGGTGAAATAATTACACCTATTTAATTATTTTTTATTGTTTTGATATTTTTTAACCCATTTCTTAAAATTATTTTTATAAATATCTTTGCTGCAATATTCTTCATCTTGAATTTCTTAGATCTAACATCATTTATTTGACAAATTTTTGCTGATTTATTGGATTATATTTCAAAATCTTAACCCTTTCTAACTAAAAAGTAACTTAAAATTTAATATAATTTTTCTAATGCATGAGTAACTTTGTCTGATTTTACTAGGAATTTTACTTTATCTTAAAATATCGTTAAATTTCTACACAATTTTATTTAATTGAATATCTCTAAATTCTTTACACTAATATAAAAACATTTTTAAAAATATGTCTTTTTTTCATCTATGATAATACTTTTCAATGATAATTTTTTCCCTTCTCATCAAATGTAATGTCTTAAAAGAAGAAAAAAAAATCAAAAAATATTGTGGAAAGTCAAAAATAGAGTTTATGCTTATGAATTGTTAAACAAATATTTTAATTTTTAATTTGACTCTAAATAAAAAAAATCACTTAAAACTTTGACTTATTCTGTTGTTGTTGTTACTAATGGCATTTTCATGAATAAGCGCGCGGAAGGAAGTCAGCGATTTTAAGCCGGAAGGAGCGTCTCTCTCTCATTTTTTTACACCAACTAGGGCCAAGAGTACAATTTAGCTACACTCATCACATTCGCTTGCACAGCCACTTTTTACAGAAGAGCACATTCACACACCTTACAGTTAGTATAAAGAAGAGCAACCATGTCCTAACCGGGACTTCAACCCAGGACACCCGTATCACGAGGAAAATGCTCTACCTCCGTGCCAAGACACCAGCAAAATTTTTAATTCTTCAAACGGAATGGCATATTTTTTAAACGGATATTTCCATTGAAACTAATAACTAGAATTTGAAATTTAAGAAATTCATTATTTATAATTTACCCGTTCAATTGCTATTAATTGTTTCTTTATTTAAACCTTTTTTAATACGGTTTTAAACGTATTTTGAATTTCTAAGTTTAAAAAAAATATATTAATATTAGTTGTTGTTGAATATTTTATTATAGATATTAATTATATTTTTAATTTATTGAAAATAAACCGATATGTTGAAATATCATTTAAAAATTATATTAAATTATTTAAAATTATATATTATTTAATGTAAATTATACAATAATATCCTCGTCCAGTATAATTTTTATTGTTACCATATCAGAAAATACTGAAAATTAGATTACAATTTTCGCCAGTTCTGTTAAAATTAAACATTTTCATTTAATTACACAATTTAAAAAATAATTATATATTACTTTTAAAATTATTATTAGTTTCCTAATTTTATAGGAAGAGAAAGATTATTCGCCGACTTTTACAATTTCGGATCGCATTACTAGTTTCATTGATTAAAATATTTCACAGTCCTCATCTTTAACCAAACCATTTTGGAATTCCACATAAAAATGCACATTTTCTCGCCCTCATTTCAATATCAAAGTAATGCTATGATGCCATCAAATTATAACATAAAACTTTTGCTCACAAAAAATATTTTAAAAAAATAAAAAAAAAACTATCAGTAATTCAAATCCCAGGTAATGCATTTTTTCCCGAGCTGCTTTTCTACATCTCTCAATTCCACATCTTTTCAGTGGCTGTAATGTTTTCTGCCAGATTCAAAGAGATTGGACGTTAAAAACGAGTCGCATTATTTTTTTTCTCTCCCAGAAAAAAGGTTCGTTTATTTTTTTACATCTTACTTTGATTATTTTTTTTACCCTGAGCGCATTCGAACTAATCAGCCAATCGCAAGTCTCCGTTGGTTCATTAAAATATGCACCGAGCAAGAAATAAATTTGCTGCTCTTTGATATATACATCCATCCGCACGTATTTCAGCCCTTCCCCGTTTCTTGTTATTATTTTTTTTTTATTTCCTTTTTTCGTTAGATATCTAAAATACCTAGTCTCGCATGTTAAGATGGAAGTTAAAAAAATATTTTTTTAGTAATTATGCGGACAAAGCCGACTTGAAAATATATATTCCTTAAGGTAGGAACAGTTAAAAAAAACTTTTTATCCCCCTCCCCCCTTATATCCTTCCTTCTACGTTGAAAATAATGAAACGAGTTTTCTACAAAAAAGATTTTCGAAATTACGTTTTATAATTGCAAAAGAAGCGCGCCAAAGTATTTCTTATTTTGTTATTTCTTCTTCTTATTTTTTTCTTCAGATTTTTACCCAACAGTTCGGTATTTTCTTGTTTATTACTTTAGGTTCAATATATTTTAATCATCAATGCAGTTAAAAAGAGCTTTTCAAGACGCTGGAAAATATAGGGTACAGAGACGCATTATAATAATGATGCCCACGTTTGTTTTTAAAAATGGAAAAGGGGGGCTTACAGCAATTTCTCACTCCAAAATTTTCTTTTTCATTTTTTTTATTATTATTTATTCTTGGAGAAGATTTCACTCGCGTAATGAATATATTTCGCCATAATTTTATTCCGAATTTTTCCCCCTTAATAAACCGGAAAATACATTTCGTCGAAGGAATTAAACTTAATTCAGAAAACCTTCTGCATAACGAATCGTTTATCAAAAATTCTTAAGGCGGAGGGGGGTTTAGTTTTGTTTTAAATTATTTGGGGCTCAACACACACTCAGGGAAGAATTCTTGATAGGAATATTTTTGTTTAATCTGTAACAACCGAGTTGCACAGATGCGATTGGTTGTTTAATTATTAAGGATGCCTTTAAAAATTCTGAACAAACTCTTGTGTTGCCAGAAATGGAGTATGAAATTAACGTTCGTCGGAGAACTATTTTTAAGTAAACAGATCATACCGAACGATGTCTTTAATCGATTTACTAAAACATACGAAGGCGCGCAAGACTATTTAATTGAAATTCTTCAAAACAAATCAAATATTCTCGATCCGAAGATCATGGTACCTTGTGGAGCATAAAAATAATTAGGTTATGCGATGCGTTTTGTTGCATTTCCGATATTAAACGTGATTGCAAGATGAATTAGTGATGAATCTATTCAGTCGGTAACAGCTTTTCAAGCGATGAACCCAGAAATGAATCGATGCTATTCAAAACAATGAAGATTCATTTCTTTTTTTAATGATAGAACATAGTTTAGATTCCTTTTCTGTATGTTCATTAAAGTATAAATTGAATGTTTAATACAAAATTTAATTCAATTTGAGAAATAAGGAAACCTGAACACTCTCAATTTCCGATATGTAGTCGCTTTAATGAATGCTGTTAATAAAGAGGAATTTAAATACACACTACGCAGTTTTATAATATTGTTATCTAAAAGAGTGATGTTAAAAAAAAGTATGTTAAAAATTATGAGAGGTTAAAACTAGAGGTTGAAAAAAGTATGTTAAAATTATGAGAGGTTAAAATAATTATGTTAAAAAATATGAGAGGTTAAAACTAGAGGTTAAAAATTATGTTAAAAAATTATGAGAGGTTAAAATTACAGGTTAAAAATTATTTTAAAAAATTGTGAGAGTTAAAACTACAGATTAAAAATTTGTTAAAAATTATGAGAGTTTAAAAAATTATGTTAGCAAATTATGAGAGGTTAAAACTAGAGGTTAAAAAATCATGTATGAAAAGGAATTTGGAATTGCCTTAACAAAAGTTGGAAAAATTTTAGAGTTATATCAATATGCTTTAAATATGTAAAGTTTATTCCTTTGATATCACAGTTTAAGTGATGTTGGTAATGCAATGTATAATTTTTCAATTTTTCTTACAATAACTGCATTTTTAAACAAAGCACTTTAAGTAATTTAAGAATATAATATCCTGATAAAATATACGTTTTAACTGATTTTATTTCGTTATTATATATATATATATATATATATATATATATGCCAACAAATATAAAACAAAAGCTTACAAATGCAAGTCAATGCCCAATTAAAAACACAAGGAAATTAAAATATAAAAGGAGAAAATGCAAATTAAAAGACTAAGAATCTACATAAATACAAACATAAAAATATTCATACTCAAACAGAAATAATCATTAATTTAGACTATAGAGTGGGAACGATTCGAAAAAAAAAGATCAAAGTAAAATATTCAAAATACAAAAACACAAAGCTTAAAATTACACATATAATATATATATATATATTAGCAACACATCGAAAAATAATCTAAATAATACTGGGAAAAATACTTTTAATAAACGTACAAAATTATATAAAGTATGATTTGGTCTGAACAAAGACAGGAAAAAGAAGGGTCGATGCTATATTTTTATTGCTTGCATTAATGTTAATATTAATACTTCCCTACACTTAGAGACAAAAAAGTAATTTTAATAAATTGTTTTTGTTAGTATAATTATTTATTTTTATTTTGTGTGATTTGAATTAAAAGTATCTAAATTTTAAAAAAATTTCCATAATGATTTCAGCTACAAAATAAAGTAAATGCGCGTATAATAAAGTTTGATTACTTAACAATTTTTGAAATTGATTTTATAATATTTGAATAAGTGTTTTTTACAAAAACCTAAATTAGAAAAAAAATATTTAATGACAAACGAAAAAAGTACCAACAAACCAGAATTTTTTAGGTCATTTTTAAATAATAATAAAAGAAAAAAAATAATTGTACAATAGGTATACACAAATATACCCAGGATTTAAATGTCTTTCATGAGAGAAAAGTATAAAGCGAAAACTTCCAGAAAAGGAAACTTTTTTTTGTGAAATATTATCTGGCATTTGAAAATCTTTCGCTAGCATAAGAATGAAAGAAAAAACGCAAAATAAAAATAAACAGAAGTACCGAAAACCAAACGAAAGCATTTTCATAGCCCATGAAGTAAAATTTAAATGGGGCGAAACGTAGTTTTTCATTATCTACTTTCACAGCATGGTTCCTCAGTGTCTGTTGTTGACGATAGGGGGCGCTCTGACGATTACGTTTCCTGGTCTATTGTATGCTGCCAAAATGTCTGTCCGTATGTCAGTTCGGCTCGTTCTCTTAATTCAACCGATTTAAAGCACTCACGAGCAAAAAAAGGAAAGAAATCTTATTGATAAGCCTACATTTGTACCACTACACTTTTTTCCATTAAATTCTTTTCAATGCTTTCCTGGTTGCATTGTATTTTTTTAAAAAAGGAATTTTGGAATAATTTATTCAGGTCTCTTACATCTAAATTTATTTTGGAAAGATTTGATTGGAATGCAAAGTTTTTTTATGCCAACCAATCCAAATTTTCAGATTCTTTGAAAAATACTGTAGGGCTGCTTTTAATAAACACTTCTTACAAAAAAATAATATAGCAGCAAAATGTAGTTGCATAATTCACTCTTTTTTTCCCAATTCCAACTATTAACTCACATTTTCTCTATGGATATTTATATCTTGCTCAAATTTTCAATCGTTAATAAAATATTTTTAATTTATGCACTCAAGTTCAAATACATTTTTTCAAACTTGTAGTGGATGACATTTGATGTTAATATGGTTTTTTCAGATATTAATTCCTTAGTTTTTTATTTATTAATTAAAATCTAACTTCCTCGTCAGAAATCTTCATTTCCCCGCACTAATAAGGTTAGGCTTAATAGGTTATCGGAAGATTATTTCAAACGATTCTGTTTATTTTCTTAGCGTTTGATGCATTTAAAATTAATCATTTTTAATTAATGGATGTTTTGGATTCCTTTTGAAATATTAAAATAAAAGAGAATAAAGAAAATTTCAAATTTCAAATCTGTATTGCGTTGTTCCGACTGAAGTAGAAAATTCACGCGTTTGCGTTGCCTCAATTGGCGTTGGAATTTCAATGCCAATTAAATATATTCTGAGTCCGTTCTGATTTATTTTCAACGCATACGAACTTGATTTTGTTTTGACCAGGTTTAATTTTTTGATAAATTATTTAAATTAATTGTAATTATTTAGTAATAAGTAACTAAAATAAAATTTTTCTTCGTTGATCTAAGTAGGAATTAAAAAACTTTTTTTAATATATTACTTGCTTCATGTATGCTTATACAGAAATAAGATTTACATGCTAATTCATTAAATTTTAGAAAAATGAAGATTTTGACAAATTTTTTTAAAGTCTTCATACTTATTTTTGATTATTGTTTCTATTCGAATCCATATTTTTTACTAAAATAAGCATTTACAAATCTTTTTGTAACTGATAAAATAATGTTATTTATTATATTAAATTTAAGAACTTTAATTTGTAATAGTTCCTTTTTACCAAAGGTTAGCAAAGTTCAAAATCTTTTTCAAAAGCAGGGGGGGGGGGGAGCAGGTATTAAATTCTTTTCAAAGGAAAATTGTTGCTAATATTTCATTATTCGCATATTTCTTGCTAAATATATTTATGAAGTAAAAGTTTCTAGAAGAGGGCAAAACCTCGAACTTTGATCGATTTGTAGGATATTATCTCTTGTTCATTCACTTGGATTAATTGGATCTTATTGACGTTCCATTCCAAAAGACTAATGTAGCAGACAAATGTCTTTAAAATTATCATTAATAAACTTAAACCAAAGCTGTTTAACTCTATTCATTAACTTATTTTCTGCAGCCTTCTTTATAAAATAAGAAAGGCAGCTTGTTTTCGGGTGAAAACATTTTTTCATTCCTTTCTGATAACACAAGTTTACTGAAATTAAATATGACACGAAAAAAGTGAGAAAGCATCTCTAAAATAATAATAGTAGAAAAAATCGAGTAGGCTAAATAGCATTATCTGGGATTGTAAAAATACTGTATCTACTTAAGATAGCGTTAATTTAGAGCACGATGAAAATAATAATGCAAAGGATATTTTATTTTATTATATCTATTAAATTGTGTTTGGTTATTTATTATAGTTTCTAGCTTCTATTTCTTTACTATTTCTAACATAATCTGTATAATTTCCGGGGTATCTACTGTTCAAATAGGTTTAATTTGTTACTGTTCAAGTTCAAGAATGTCATGTTGAAACAAAGGTCTATTTATCCACTGTTCATTGTTATTATTTTTACTTTATATTTTAAAGAATAACTGAATATGTACTTTAAACTATAAAAGTTCAACACCCAAAACATCCGTGCTACATAATTCCTGAATTTGGACAGAGTATTAATTCTAACTAAAAAGGTATATTTTAATTTTATTTAGGTAAAGTTACTTTAATTTTAATATGCTCTGTACTCCATATCTCTGGCATATAGTCTTATATTAACCTCTAGTTTTCTGTACTGTCATCAAGGTAGCAAACTTTTAATTCCTACCACATGTATTGATCATAAATAACACTTTGAATTCTAACTACAATCAAAATTAATTCTAATTTTCTTTTTACTGCTTACCTCTAGAATGTAACGTTTTTATGATTATCAGTTTTTTCAGCAATTCTGTAAATAGAAATAATTTAATTCTAAAGAGACAGATCTATTTTAAATTCTAATCAGGCCGAAATATTTTAATTCTATTCAAGCTCAGAAGAGGTTATCTTCAGAGTTTGGCGTTTTTTTTGAGGAATTTTTTCCCCTTTCTTCTTTGCTGTTGGTACGAATACTTAAATGCTAAATATTTGATATGCAAACAATTTAAGAAATATAAGAATAATATTTATACAAATTAGAAATTTCAGTGAATAATTTGGAAGGTTTTCTTAAAAATGTTTAGCAATTTAGATAATTATATGCAGCTTTCTCACCTTTCCAAATTATCCAGAATACTATAAATATCTTTATCACCGTGAAATTTAAGATGAGTACAGCGGAGAATTTGTTATATACTCTCATAGCTTATTTCTAATTATTCCGCTTTTCTTACAGAGATACGACTTGTCATTGCATTAAGGGTAATTTGACCCCACTCCAAATATAGTGTCCAACAAGAATTCTCTGTTTCAGTAGTTTTTAGGTCTCTATCTGAAGTACCCCACTGGTAAATGAAACTTTAGGTAAATTCACAAATTAAATAAATTTAAATATAAGAGGATGAATTAAAATACTGTCGAATATTAATTGACTTTAAATTGAAAAACAATGTTAGAAATGCTATTTCTGAAAAGTAAGTTGATTTAATTTACCTAAGGAAATATGAAAGCAATGACTTTACAATCGTTTAAATTATTGAAAATAAACAGGGTACCCAGAAAAGAAGTTAGAATCAACATCCCATTCGCCACTTTCTCATCTATGTACCCTAGGCACCCCCACCTAATAAATGACACTTTAAATAAGATGATAATTAAAATAAGTTGTGATATATGACGGCAACTTAAATTATTATCTAAATTTTTTTGACTAATTAATCATTAAATATACATAAAATGATACAAGTGCTGTTTTTACACAGTAAGTTGATTTAATTTTCATAGGAAACAGGAAACCAATAACTTCAGAACTGTTTAGGTTATTGAAAATATAGAAAGTACTCAGCAAAGAAGTGGGAATCAAGCCCTAATTCGTCACTTTCTCATCTCCGCATCTGAGGTGCCCCCTCCCAATAAATGACACTTTAGATGTGATAATTAAATTAAGTTGAGATATATGACGGCAACTTAAATTATTATCTAGTATTTTCTGACTAATTAATCATTAAATATAAATGAAATGATACAAGTGCTGTTTTTACACAGTAAGTTGATTTAATTTTCATAGGAAACAGGAAACCAATAACTTCAAAACTGTTTAGGTTATTGAAAATATAGAAAGTACTCAGCAAAGAAGTGAGAATCAAGCCCTAATTCGTAACTTTTTCATCTCCATATCTGAGGTACCCCCCTCCCAATAAATGACACTTTAGATGTGATAATTAAAATAAGGTGTAATATATAATGGCAACTTAAATTATTATCTAAAATTTTTTGACTAATTAATCATTAAATATAAGTAAAATGATACAAGTACTGTTTTTACACAGTAAGTTCGTTTAATTTTCATGAAACAGGAAATCAATAAATAAAATAATCAGAGTACCGAGCAAAGAAGTGAGAATCAACATCTAACTCGTCACTTTCACATCTTTGTATCTGAGGTACCCTCCTAACGATAAATGATACTTTAGATAGCCACACGAGATTACTCCGACCTATATAATTAAAGCCATTGGTATAAATTTGTATAAACCGCCTAGCTACAATAGTATTGACGAGAGCCTCAGTTGAGTCTACAGGGCCATCACCAGTCACGGCTCAAACCTTCCTGTAGGAAGCACGGTCCATCATTTGAAGGAAGTAATCGACCCCTCCCCTATTCCTGTACTCACAAAAACCAATCACCATACCACAGATCTCCCAGGATATTTTCAATAAGTTTATATATAAGGATTATAGGATATTATTGACTAATTAAATTTTAAATTTATACAAAATGGTGCAAATGCAGATTTTATACAATAAGTTGATTTCATTTTCATACCAAAACATAAAAAGAATGACGTCAGCAACGTTTTAGTGTCTTAAAAATAAACCAGGTTATTACATGCGTGCTCGCTTACTCTAAGAGAAATTTCTGAACAAGTTCAAAGAAATTTCTTAATACTTTAGATAAACTGAAATAAATTGACAGAGAACTTCAAAAATCAAAGGCATAAAATAATAATAAAAAAAACATACGAATCGCTGGTATAAGACTTTCGGTTTGTTAAAAGAGAGGAGTAACTTGACAGAAACATTCCTCAAATTGTTTCATTGCTAGATTTGAGTCTGTGATAGTATCAAAAAGAATAACATTTCGCCTTCCAATTGTGACATATAAATGGCAAGGAAACCTTTTAGAGTGGTTGAATTCGAGCTCGTTTATTGACGGCATTCTAGGCAAGATTCGAAACTGAGATAAGGGAAAGGGGATGAAAAAAAATGTAAAAAAAAATATCTCATGCAAACAAACAAACAAAATTGACGAAAACAAAAATTAGGCAACTCCCAAACGTTTACGTTTAAAAAGCGAACTTTTTCTAGACCTAGGGTGAATAAAAAGTTCTGTATATATGTATGTATACCGCAACAACAACAAAAAAAGAATAAAGAGGGGGCCCTCTTTATAAAACGGGGCATGTTACATGCTCTCATTACATATTCAATGCTTAACACGGGACACAGAGATCTGAAGGCTGTGCTCGCAGAATAAGAAATGATTCTATGCACACGTATTTAAAAATTCCTACTCTCTTGGGTGTATTCGAAAGGCGTATGTTAAAACGAAGGGAGAAAGAAAATAATGCTGTAAAAAACAACCTCAATGAAAAAAAGGTTGGGGGGCATTAAGTACAAGCAACCCGAGAATAAAGAGCGGGGGGGGCGGCACAGAAAGAAAGAGAATTAAACAGGCATCGAACGAAATAGATGAAGAGGAGAACGTATATATTCTCGAGGAATACGAAAAAGAACGCCTATCAGGATTTTGTTTTTATTTTTTTTTCGACCCCAAGAGAGGAGGAGGGAATTTTCTTTTCCCCCAGCCTACCTTGCTTCGTTAGGCGGCCTAGGTTAAGGAGTGATGGAGGAACAGAGAAAGAAATCATTAGTTCAGCCTCTGACAGTCCCTAGATGCTTGCCAGCATCTTTTAACTACATGCAAAGCGGTAACCCTTTTTTTCCTTTGATCTTCATTGTTTGGCATCGATATCGCCTCATTTGGCGCGTGCATCGAACTTGGCGGTTTTGATACATTATGAGTCTTCTGATAGAAATTTATGTCCGAAAGTACACAAAGTATTATTATTTAGAATTATAACATTCCTTATCGGTTTCAATAAGTCACTTTGAATGAATTTTAGGAATCATAATATTTAGTGGAAGAAAAGAGTGTTCATGTTTTTGTTATAGGTTATGGTTTTTTAAAAGTGTTATCTTTTGAAATAAATGGAATACTATTTTTCTTTTTTTACAGTTTTATTTAGGATGTTTAGTATTTTCGTATTATGTAGATTTTTTGTTCCTATTTCAGTCTTTTAATTTCTTAATCTTCTAAACAGTTGATTATTGAGAATCATTTGGCACATAAAAGTTTCCATAAGTTTCCCTGAAGTCAATATAGGCATAAATAAATAAAATATTCTATGCATGTATGAATTCATTATAAGTATTAAAAAATTTTGATGAAATATGTTGTTAGAAAATTATCTAAAATTTTTAAAAAATGAATATAATTGTATTAAACTGCACAAAACAATAATAAAAAAATATAAATAAGCATTGCATGAATATAAGACAATTACTTCAACATTGAAAAATATCGGTATAAAATACAATTACAAACAATTTTTCAATTAAAAAAGCACTGCATAAAAAGGAAATTATTAGCAATGAAAATCTTTTTTTAAACACTCACATGGTATTAAAAATTTGTTTACATGTATCCTATTTGTTGATAAAAAACATAAACATTTTAATTCATTTTTTATTGGAAAATCTTATTAGGATTATTTAAAAAACTTTTCTTTGCAACTTTGAATATCTAAAAATTAGATACCTGTCTAACAGTAATATAATTGCAGAAAAATTTAGAAAAAATGATTAAAATTACAGAAATAGTTGCATTGACTTGAAATATGCATCAATTAAAGGATTATTTTTCAAATCTAGAGATGGAGTAAAAATAATTTTTGTTCTATGGTTTGTTCTAAAATAATAAGGGAAACTTTAAGTAATTTTATCCAACATTTTACCTTCTTTAAGAAGTCGTATAAATTTAATAGAGGCTCATTTGATAAATTAATGGTTATTAATAATAAACGCGGTCAATTATATGGTTATTAATAATAAACCATAGAATAATAAACCATAGTCTAATAATATAATTAAGAAACGCGTCTTTTGTCCAAATATATCACAGTGTATAGAATTACAAAGAGATGATGACGTAAAAAAGTATAATGATATCAAAATATAAAAGTAAAAAATGTAAAGGAGGGGAACTGTAAAAATTGTATATAGAATAAAAAAGTAAGTTTTCCATTTTATTACAACTTTTAAATAGGGAGGCTAAACAATTAAACGATAGTCTTTAATCGAAGCAATTTAAAAACATATTTATAGTCACAAAAATATAGATTTCTTTAAATGGGCATTTTGTTAATTAAGAAGTTATAAACATACTGAATATCTAAAGAGCTCATAACAATTTTTATTATTATTAATTTATTTTCTCTGTAAATCAGCTTTTATGTAAATTTCCAATTAGTTAAAAAGTACAATATACACAAAAGTACAATATTACAATATACACATTGTAAATTTCTGTACATCTTTTCTTTGATTCTATCCCACCATATAATAATTTCTTACATAAAATTTATCAGAAATATTTTAAAATTTACTTATAATGTCAATTATTGATCTATAAAATACCAAAGCTTCATTAAAAGACTCAAAAGGAATATTAACGTTTGCACATTTGAAAATCATTGCTATAATTGCATTAAATTTTACTACAATCTTTTTCAACCTTTTCTGCTTCTGATTTTCAAGCAATATACAAATATAAGCTCTCAAAAATTTATTTTTATTATTCGTTGTGAATTTTTTACTGATCTTTTATTATTATTATTATTTATTTAGTAAAAAATTTTGAATGACCCTTTTTCTCAAAGTAGCTGAGAATTAAAACAAAAGAGGAAGAAAATATGAATTTGTGAATAATGTAGAATGTTTGTTTTATTTTCATATAATAATCATATTCAATTTGTCTTACTTAATGATTTAATTTATAAAAAAATAACATATAGAACCATTAAAAAAATTTCTTAGACAAAAATATTATAAATAGAACTACAATAAACAACAACAAACAACTTAAACAACAACTTAGACTTAAAAATAAAATTAATAGAACTACAACAATTTTTTAAATGTACAATGGTTCATATATTTAATATAGCTATAGCTTCAATTTTATTAAAAAAAAGGTTTTGAAAAATCAAATTTCTATGGTTATATAATTTTTTATTTTTCCATTAAGTGATAAAATTCCTAAGATTCAATTTATAATACTTTACAAACTATAAGTCTAAAATTTGCTTTATTTGTTTTGTCAATAAGTAAGTTGGATTTAATCGAAATATGAAGCAAAAATAATCATTTTTTTCTATACTCATATTTGCACAGTTTTTGTTTGTTTTACTGTGCAAAAACCACTTTTGGCGTTTCTCTTGTACTAAAGCATTATCTTAAGAAGTTGTACGTGCTTCATGCTTAAATGATTTTTTTCGGTAAATAGAAGATTTATAATGGTTATATTTTTATAATTTAGGATAATGACCATAGAAATTGCTTGAATATGCAAATATAATTTATTTTAAAAATAAATATGGTTGCAATTTTTCTTGGAGTTCTTATCAAATATGTATGAGTAATGTTAAAAAAATATGAAATTTGATCTTTTTTTGTTTTTTATGAAATAATTTTGCTCCGTTTGCATTTTATCTGGCAAAAGTTACGCTTGACTGGGCTGGATTATAACAAGGGTAAAAAGATTTGCACAAGTTATATATTTATACATAATCATTTAATGGGAATGACAGATTCCTTTTCGTCGTGATTTTATCTGATAAAAATAACAGTTTAAATTTTCAGGAAGTAAGAAGGACAAAGATTTATTTTATTTTTAAATTTTTGCGTCTATAAAATCAGATTCTTTTAGATACTTATTATAATTATTAAAACGACACCGATTTCAAAATTTTTTGTTGCATTTATCATTACCTAAAAATCTAAAGAGCATGTCGGTATAAGTTATTTTTGATAATTCCAATAATTTGTTTATTTATCCTATTTAAAAAATATAATATGCATGCAAACTATTTTAGATATATTATGATTTAGATAATTGAAGTAAAAATTCATGACATTTCCATTTTTTTTTCAAAATATAAGTCAAAAACATGCTATAGTTTGAATAAGTTGGTTTTAAATTTAAATAAATGTTCAATAATAAAAATGTTTAAGATAAAGAAATAAATAATTATGAGCACACTTTTTATATCTTGGTATACTTTCAGAATAAATACTAATTTCAGTTTTAAATTACTATTCTGAGTAAGTTTGGTGATAAAATTGTTGTAATAATTTGATATGTTTTTGATAGAAAATTGTATCAAGTATATTTTGCAAATGAACATTCTTAAAACATTTATAGCTGATTTTATTTCATTTAATATGTTAACTATTTATTCTTCAATTATTTTGCCAGCTTTTTTGTAGTTTTATTGCTCTGTGTTTAGTTTTTAAAACATTTTATACAAACTACAACATGTACATATGTATATATGTAACATGTATACATGTACATATGCTACATAACACACAAGTTATATATGTATATACGTAACATATAAATTTATTACACACTAGCCGCCTTTGGCGACCAGTCGGTTCGCCAATATTAATGCC
>JAOUZG010007398.1:3555688-3575361 GCA_026289955.1 Argiope argentata | reverse complement strand
ACAAAGATGAAATGCCTAAATTTTATATTTCTAACAAGGATGAAATGCCTAAATTTTATATTTACCCTAACAAAGATGAAATGCCTAAATTTTATATTTACGCTAACAAAGATGAAATGCCTATTTTCAATTTATTCATGGAATTCTCCGAACTGAAGTTTCTTGAAAAACGATGTTTCTTAAGTTTCCTGTTAAGTCTTTTCTTAAGGATTGTTCCCAAAATCTTGAAGACCTTCAAGGGGAGAGGTTCATGACTTCGGAATCTGAATTTAGGACATGAGGAACGGAGAATCGGATATGAGACACCGGGACCCAAAGGAAATCGGGGTCTTCTGCCCTACTTTCGAATACTTTCACTCTTAAAAAGAGGAAGCAGGATCCACTGACGTCACATCCGCGTCATCTGCATCGTCGATTCGCGGAGTTTGGAGAAAAAAGTTTTTCAATTCACAAGAAAAAAAAAACTCTACATACTTTTTACAACAAACTATCAATCTGTGTGTTATGTTTAATCAATAAATATAATCTACCAGTCACGATTTTCTTATATTTTGTAGGAGAGAAAAATGTCTTTCTAAACTTTACTACTTTTTGGTACTAAATATGAAAAAAAAATCATAATTTGGATTGGAATAAGGCATAAGGATTAAGATAATGTTACTTAAAAATAACTAAAGTTAATTTTTAGTAATGTTATCTGCAGGTAAAGTGAAATATATATGTTATTAATTAATATAAACTTCCTTAATTCAGTTTATAATAGTTTAAAGAATATGTATTTTCTCATTTTAATAGAAAAAAAATTATTAACATCTTTTCATCAAAGTAAAAATAAATAAATAAATCTCTTATAAGGATTAAGAGATATAATTAATTCTCTTATAAACTCTTAAATAATTAAATCTCCTATATTAAATAATTAAATTTCTTAAAAGTATTTTAAATTCCTAATCGTTAGAAACAACATTTTAATAATAAGAAATACTAATGAGAAATCGGTCGAATTTGATTAATGCATTCGATATAAAGCTTGCAGAAATTTTTTTGAGACTTTACTACAGCATAAAAATATTGCCTCAAGGAAAAAAAATATTAGAGAAAAATTCTATTCATAAATTAAAGACACTTCCTTTTTATCCTATTTAAATGATTGTAAGAAAATTAATTAGCATGTACGATAATCCTTTATGGGTTTCATACTTATAATATAAAAAAAACTGATTTTTATAACAGCAAACATATTTTATTAATAGTTCAAGCTTATTATAGCGTTGTAAAACGATTTTTTCTCTCTGAAAAAAATAATAAATAAAAACTAATAGCTTTTATTCATAATTTTTTTCAGGAATGGTTCTTTTAATATTGTTTTATATTCAAAATACTAATTTCAAATAATTTATTTGCAAACATTCAGATATTTAAACACTTACCTTAGGGGAAAATTATGATTTTCAAGAGTGATGATTCCATTGATATAATTCGATTCTCAGATTTTTAATAGAGCTAGAAAGAAAATAAGGATTTTGTAAGTTTTGAATTTATTCGTAAACTTTGAAATGTATTCTTGATAATTATAGTAATAACAAATTACCACACAAAAACATAAAAAAAATCATCTGAACAATTTTAATATATAGAAATAAAAAAATAAAATAAAAGTACTTCGACCAAACGTTTTACAATAAACACCGCCATTTTCACAGTTCATTGGTATGTGTACTTATTTGTAATTCTCTCTAATTAGCTGAAACTTATTCGGTAATTAGATTACCCCCTTCTCTACGACTTAAGAGAAATAAAAAAAGAGTCATGGAGAGAGTTGTCTGAATTACCGAATTAATTATCTCAAATTACAATATGAAGCATAAAATAAACAATTATAATTGCAATAGCAAATGAAAACGTAATACCTATATTTCTATCTTTCTCTAAATATTTTAATTAAAATTAACATATTAATGTTATTTTTATGAGCTGTGCCATAACAAGTTTATTCTATGTACCAGGTAAAATTGAATTTTAAATGTTGATATTAAATTTTTAGGAAATATTTCCTTAACTTTAATAAACTTTTACTTCCAGATTATTTTAATCTTTAAGGCGTTCAGAGACCTTTAAAATGACTTTTTGTAATTTTCACGTTAATAGTTTTGCAGGCATTAAGAGTAACACTATAGGAGATGACACACAAAATTTTAAAGCATTATATTCTTTTATTTATGCGTTAAGGGGAGGGTTATTATAATATAATATAAGCGATAAATAAAGTTAATGAAAAATATTCCAGGTGCTCAAAATTTGTTCCAAAGAATTCCAATTTTTATTATTACTTATTCTAATCCTTTTGAAACAAAAGTTGGGATTAATTTCGAAGTTTGGGTACGAAAGATCAAAATTAACCAGTATAATAAATTAAAACTACTGATTTTTTTTAAATGTTTGAGTAGTTTTGTGTTGTTACATGTGTTAATTTTGATATTTTGCACTCAAACTTCAAGATTAATCCCAACTTTTGTTCCAAAAGAGTTAGAGAAAGTAATAATAAAAATGGAGCACTTTCGAACAAATTTGGAGCGTCTGGTACATTTTTCATTAATGTTTTTATCGCTAATATTATATTACATTAACCCGCCTAACTCATAAATAAATGAATATAATGCTTTAAAATTTTGTGTGTCATCTCTTATAGTGTTACTCTTAATGAATGTAAAATTGCAAACTGTGTGTGAACTAATGTGAAACTTACAAAAAGGTCCCTGGTTGCCTTGAATTTAAAAAAACCATAAAGAATATTAAAACTGGAATATATCAATCATGAAACTTATCTAAAATGTTGAAGAATAATTACTCTATCTGTACAAATCAATTTCAGAGCTGTAATTACAATAACGAATAAAAATGTAATAGCTATAATTTTATTTTTCTCTAAATAATTTAATTAACATTTACATATCGATGTTATTTTTACCAGCTGTAAAACAATCTAATTTCACAGTTTAATCTATATATCAGGTAAAATTGAATCATAAATGCTGATGTTATTTTTTTTAAACAACTTTCAGATGAAATTTCTTTAATTTAAATAAACATCTATTTCCAAAATACTTTAAACTTAAAAAACAAACAAATAATGTTAATAACTGGAATGTATCAATCACAAAACTTATCTACAATATAGAAAATCAATTTCTATATCTACATGAATTTATTTCATAACTATAATTACAACTGCAAGCGGAAATTTAACAGTTATATTCATATTTTTCTCTAATTTTTTTAATTAAAATTAACATATTAATGTTATTTTCATGAGTAATACATCAATAATATTACACAGTTTGTTCTATATAGTAAATAAAATTAAATCTTTAAAGCCGATATTATTTTTAATTAATTTTAAGACAATTTTTGGGGACTTTTATGAAAATTTACTTTTTAACTTTAAATAATCTTAAATAATTAATCTTATTTTAATCTTTTAAATCTTTAAACAAAAAAAAATAAAGAATATTATTACCTGGAATATATCAATAATAAAACATATTCAAAACATAGAAAAATAATTTATAAGTCTACAGGAATCTGTTTCATAAATTGAAATGGTGATTTATTATTTTCCTGTGTTTCTTTTTCATTTAATTATACTTGATGTTCAATAGTTAAACTCCAAACTCCATAATCTGAAAAGAGGGCACTTAGTTTACTTTTTTTGTTTAATGTTAGTTAAAAGCCTTCCTTAATGTCAAAATGCTTCATCCATTCTTTAAATTAATGCACAAAACGTAATAAAGAAAATGATTTTAAAAGCATTTTCCCAAAACGTTGTTTTCTTTAATTTACTAACAAAATCTTTTATGTGCCTCTAGAGATATTAAGCATAATGGGAAAATGGAGGAAAAAAGCAAATACAAAATCGGCGATTTAATTTATCGAAAAATAATCACGAACTCAGAACCAGTCTGGAATTCATTCTATTGACGTTTTTTTTAAAGCGTTTTTGGTGGAACTGGATTCCATTTTCATTAATCTATCTTAATGGTCGCAGCAATGAAAAAGGTGAAATTTCTGCCATTTTATTTTTTCACGAAAGAAAAATTTCCTCAATAACAGAATTCCTAAACTCAAACGAATCATTAACGAATTTAATCTGAACAACTCAGAAAATGATAAAAAAAAAAAGAAAAAGAAAATGGCGCAAGCTTTCCATCAACAAAGCGAAGGGAATTACTGCTCAGTAAATGAATTAATTCTAGCCAATCGAAGTTTAACAAAAACAATATTATTTAATGGTTTTTATTAATCCACTGGTTTTGAGATAAGTAAATAAAATAAAGGCAGAAAAAATGTATATAATAAACCAATGAAACTGTCTCTACTGAAAAATTACCACTACAGAGGCTGATTTAACTCGGTAGCGGAATGGGTCGTATAATGGTTTTTGGAATTATTAAATTTTGTTACTTTTATGGTTTTTACCCTTTTTTTTCTTATCATACATATATATGTTTTTCACATGCCGGCGCCTTGCTTCTCTACAATTACGGTGCATTGATTTTACATCATCTCACAGCCTCCTTATCGCTTGTCCTGGCGGAATTGGATTTTTTTCTTCAGCCAATCCACCATAAAAATGCGCCATAGGAATTGATTGGCGTAACCCGTTATCATTGCTTCTGGTTTTGCTGTGAGAGGGCGCTTTTCACTGTATGCGTTTTGTCCAATACAAATGCAAACATATGTTTAATGTTGTTTTGTGAATTTCCATTTTCGATAATATATTTTTTTCTTTAAAAAGAAAAAGGGAAAGTACTTAGTATCGAATCGTACAAGAATATTTTAAAGAGTTTTCATTGTGAGTGCATTTTTATGCTCTGTTTAATACTTCAATATCACACACAAAAAATTATTTATGACAGTTCTTGAAAAGTATTTTAACAAAGCATATGTTTGATTTTTGATGATTCATAACATTATATACATATATATTAAGGTTAATTTAAATTTTATAAAAAATAAAAATGAAGTCTTAATTTATTGATTTGTTTAATGTGAATGCGACGACCATTGATATCAATCGGTACTTATCTATTCATAGTATAAAATGAAATCCCTTGAAAGCGTCTGTATGTTGGCACAACAAAAACTCGAGAAATAGTTAACGGATATTGGAGATATTTATACCATTTTGCAGAGCATTTATTGGGAGAGATTATAATACATTAAAGTCATATCAAAATAGAAAGGAGGTTTATAATTGCGATTTTAGTTTATCCGCGCTTGCTCGAAAACCGTAACACGAGATTAATTTATCTGCGCATGTCCAAATAGCAAAAACTGTAGTATGCACATGCGGTACATTTCATTGTTTACGTCTGACTTTAAACAGCGATTCAAATCTCATTATTTTTAAATGACTGAAATCCAACCTCGAAATGATTGCTTGTGTTTTTTCAACGAACGTATCATATTTTTTACCTTTGTAACAGTCTAAATATTTCTGGATGTGCACTTTAAAAATTGCTTTGTATCCATTTTTGATAATTTCTAAATATATTTTTATGCTTGTTTGATGTTGTGTAACATGCTATGTCATATTGAGTAGAGCCTACCTTTAAATTTGAAGCTAATTTTTTTCTTATATGCTATGGCACGGGCAGGTACTGTTAGTTAATAATAATAGTAGTCAATGTGATAAATCTATTAGTTACTTTTACAATTTATTATTAATAATAATTGATCATTCAATTACATTAGCCCTAACATATGTATTTTTATTTGATTTGGTCAAAAAAATTAATTTGATGCTTTACAATAACTAATTGAGTTGTCGGTATTTAATTAGCTTAGGATCTTAATTTATTAATTTAATTTAAATTTTAATTAAACTTTAAAATTTTGGAATATTTATTATTATTTCGATCATTATAAAAATTGTCTAACAAAAAAGATAAGACGTTTCAATCAGAGAAAAATATATTTATTTCTTAATTTAAACTATTCTTTGTTTAATTATGATTTCCAATAAAAGTAATTATTTATAATAAACATTTAAATGATTAGAAAAATTGTTTTTTTTATTTAATAGCTAATAAAATTTGATACACATGGGAAATAAATCACTGTTACTAAATGAAATTAAAAGTTAGAAAACAGATTTTTAATATATTTCATATTTATTACGAAAGAAATGTCCATTTTTTATCGTTAAGCACTATTGACTCTATGGGATAATAATATAATCCCATATAGTCATATTTGTTAATCAAAAATATATTATTGTTGAAGGTTTTATTTTTTCTTATATCATGTTTTGATTTTTGTGGATATTTGCATACGATTAATATTAGCCAGAAAAAGCCATTTTCTTCCAAATAATTTTGTCACTTTTAAAAATAAAATTTTATTTCTTTAACCTAATTTCTTATAATTTTCGGAACATATAATAAATCATATTTCGCATTGTGAAGAAGGTATTCAAATAATTATTACTATTTTAAAACTTGATTTTTGAATAATTGCATATTAATTGCTTAAGCCAAGTTTTTTTCCGTAATGTTTCAACATTTATTAGGTTCTTTTATTTGCCTCACGAATATTGAACACACACACACACACACACACACACACACACACACACACACACACATTAATAAAAACTAAAATTTAAACATTTCTTTATAAATATTTTCGACCATTCTAAAATGCCAGCAAAATAAAATATGATATTTATTGATTTTATAACTAAAAAAGGAACAATAAGAAATTTTCTTGTATATTTTTTCTCACAATAATATTTACTAATATTATTTTCATAATTAAGATTTTTTTTTAATTTTTGAGAAAATTTAAGCTCATACTTTAAAATTCTTCTCGTTGTTACTATATACTTCTATTAGCTTCTCAAAAATCTGTAACAGTATCTAACAAATCTAATGCTTCTACAAAATTTAAATAGCTTCATTGAAGAGTATAGGATTTACGAAAAAGAAGATGAAAGAGCTAATAATTATACAACAATTATTCATCAGAGAGCATCTCTTAAATGTATTTGCCCATAGTTATTTCCAAATTACTATTTTTAATTTAGAATTATCATTGGATTTATAGAATATGAACCCATAACATCTGATAGACGTAATGGGAAAAATATTGAGATCGATTGATTGTTTTTTTAGGTTTCAAAATTACATACATTAGATCTTGCTTATTAATTAAATTTTAGTTAAGAATAACAAACTATATGCAAATTCTGAGTCTCTGAGGGGTTAAAGAAGGGACAAAGGGTTGACATCAAAACACATCATTTTATTACCATTTAACAATTGGAATAAAATTTTTTATCCCAATTTCTACTGATAAAGCTATGCATTTAAACTAATAATTATTTATTCCTTTTTAACAAAATCCATACTTCCAAACCACCTAATACAGTAGATAACTTGCCTTCATTCCAGTTGACGACTGTTTCAAGCCTTTAACTGACCAAACCTCTTTTTCGCCATTACAACAGCTACCTATATCCTTCTCTCCCTAACCCACTTAGAAAAGCAAAGCCCACCCCCTAATTTCTGGCGTTCCTTGGGGGGGGGAGGCTAGAGAAAGAGAGAAGGGGGACCGTAATCGATGGCCATTCCTATTAAGGCGTGTGTCTTCATTGCTATATATAAAAAAAATTAAAATCGATCCAGTGGGCTCTGTCCTTTTTTAATGGGAAGACATTTTTCAGCGGGTCTCTTTTCTCTTCTTTGTATTCTTTCTCTTCTTTTTCTTCATCTTCTTTATGTCCTGTTCTTTCTTCCCAGAGGCGTTGGCGGCCGCGTATTAATTGGATCACGAAGGATCGTCTGCCTGATTCCCTACCCCCCCCCATCTTCAACCATCCCCTGCGACACCCCTCCAGAGCTTTTTCCGCATTGGTCGAAGTGTACCGGATATGAGAAGAGCTCCCTACCGGACTACAACCCGCCCCCGCTAAAGTCCGGCCCGTTCATTGGGTGGGGAGACGACCCCTCGTTTTTATCCCGTAGAGGGGGTTAATTTCATTGTGCTAATTTCGAATGGGGTAGTCGGTAGTTTTGATGCAAATTTTAACACGGGTAGTGCTTAAAAAGGGAGAATGGATAGCGGTATCTGACAAAAGCCATGTTTTAAGGACTAAGTGAGAGGGAATTGGGAGGAATATTTTAAAATGGTGCTCAATATAGTTCATTTGGAGGAGTAATTTGGGAGAATAGAGGAGCACTAAACTATGCATACTGTAAAATATAAATTTAATTCACTTCATTATCATTGACATTTGCATAGAAGATTACAGTTATAGACGATGACAGTTATAGTTATTTTGAAATAACCTAATTTTGGAGTTATCGTTGTAATTTCTATATTATAGTTAATGAATTCGAATGAATATCTTAAAATTGGTGTTCAATACAACTTATTTGGAGGAGTACTTTGGAGAATAGGGGAATTCTAAATATGCATACTGTAAAATAAAAATTTAATTCCCTTCATTACAATTGGCATTTACATAGAAGATGTTTAATTACAGTTATAGTTATTTTGAAATAACCTAATATTGGAGTTATTATCGTTGTGATTTCTGTATTATAGCTAAGGAATTTGAATGAATATCTTAAAATTGGTGATCAATACAATTTATTTGGACGAGTAATTTGGAGAATAGAGGAACTCTAAATTATGCATACTGTAAACTATAAATTTAATTCAATTTATTATCATTGGCATTTACATAGAAGATGTTCAATTACAGTTATGGCTATTTTGAAATAACCTAATGTTGGAGTTATTATCGTTGTGATTTCTATATTATAGATAATGAATTCGAATGAATATCTTAAAATTGGTGATCAATAAAGTTCATTTGAAGGAGTACTTTGGAGAATAGAGGAACTCTAAATTATGAGTTAATTTAAATATAAATTTGATTTACTTTATTTACATTGACATTCACATAGAAAATGTTCAATTACAGTTATAGTTATTTTGAAATAACCTAATATTGGAGTTATTATCGTTGTGATTTCTGTATTATAGCTAAGGAATTTGAATGAATATCTTAAAATTGTACTCAATACAATTTATTTGGGCGAGTAATTTGGAGAATAGAGGAACTCTAAATTATGCATAATGTAAAGTATTAATTTAATTCACTTTATTATCATTGGCATTTACGTAGAAGATGTTCATTTACAGTTATGGTTATTTTGAAATAACCTAATACTGGAGTTATTATCGTTGTGATTTCTGTATTATAGTTAATGAATTCGAATGAATATTTTAAAATTGGTGTTCAATACAGTTCATTTGGAGGAATACTTTGGATAATAGAGGAATTTTAAATTATGCATACTGTAAAATATAAATTTAATTCAGTTGATTATTGTTGGCATTTACATAGATGTTCAATTACAGTTATAGTTATTATAAAATAACCTAATGTTGGAGTTATTATCGTTGTGATTTCAGTCAAATATTAGGAGAAATGGATAAATCAATGTCAAAAATCAATTTCTTTATCAATAATAACTTTTTGCCCAGAAACTAAAAAAGCAATAAAAATAACGTTATTTTATTTTTATTTGCACTGGTGCCTCTTTCTTCTTATTATTATTTATTAGCCAGAACTAACTATGTCAGAAACATATCGAAACTATTTTTGTTTAACTGTAAGGAAATTTTTCATTAAAAGATTTAAAATACCAAAATTCATTATAATGTTATTTATATATGCTGTAAAATAAAATACAACTATCGTATTTAATCCAATATCATAACTCAACATCTTATTTACTTAAATATGTAAATTATCTATAAGGATGAGATATAAAAATAACTGAACAGTTTTAATCTGAATAATCTCTAAAGCATCCGCTTTACTTCATTATAAAATTACACAGGCTTATCAATTTATCAAATTGGATAAAAAAATAATCTCGAATATTTTGTGAAAAAGATTTATTTTATAATAAAACCATACAAGAAAAAACATACCTAATCATATCTAAAGCATATTAAACGAAAACAAACTAGAACTAATGGTATAAAGCCGGCTATTAGGAAATAATTAAAATTATAGCAAAACCTCCCTTTTGAGCATAAAAATATCTTCCAAATTGTCCATGCTTCCGATCATAAGCTGGCAAGACATCTATATCATCTTCCGAAAACAAAATCATGTATCCAATTTATCAAAACTTAATTTGAAATAATCCAATGTATGCAAAATTCTATCCAATTTGGATGATATTTATTGCGACATAAATAATACGTAAGCAGATAAATTATCGCCAATTTCTTCTAATAAGCTTTAAAAAACGGTAGAACGTACACAATCTGCTTCTTTTTTTTACCTTGTCAATTCATATCTGGATGAAATTGAAACAGCCTAATCTTATTGAAAGGGATGAAATGAACTATCCTAATCCTATCAACTGTAAGAAATACTTACGTTAGGTCTTATCATTGACAAATTGTCAAGATGAAGAAAATGTTTTTATCAAAAGAGTTGGTGTGGAGATAGAACTCGCATTTGATACTCCTATTTTGATTTTTTTTCTCTTTGTTAAAGAATTGATTGCTACAAATCGGGATGGCATGTTTTGATTTAATCATGAGTTGTTCACTAGTACAATCCACCAGATGGCCCTATTTTATATAAATATTTCTAACTTTTTAAATTAAGTCTTTTTTTATTTTTATTATTTTTTAACAATGACAAAATTCAGAATTTATATTTATTTACGTAATGAAACAACTGTTTGGTTTCCAATATTTACTTTTAAGTCGGTTTCTATTGAAAGATTACCTATTGCTATGGTTCTTTTGACAAGATTTAGGTAAAAAAAAATTCTTGTTCTTTTTCCATCTTGGAACTAGAGCCTATCATCCTTCGTTATATATGCTCATGTTATTTTGTGAGTAGAATAACTAGATAAATTTTATTTGTATTTGAACTTGTTTGGAATATGTTATTAGAAATGCAAAAATCCCGAACGAGTTCATAAACGGCCTATCTAGCTCACCGAGGATAAAAATGAAGGAGAGTTGAAATTTTCATTTCGCTCTAGCTTCCTTAGCATTAAAAATAGAGAAGTAAATCCAATTAGGGAAATTAGCACCTTATTAAGACAAATAACTTTTGTAATTAAAATTTTTCAATAACTGCTTTATCTTAGAAGTTAAGAGTGAAAAAGGGATTTCTTTTCGGCCATTAACTTCTAAGATATTGAAAAATAGAATTCTTTTTTTATATTGAAAAAAAAGTCTTTTTTTTTCATTCGATATTGAAAAAAAAGAAGTCTTTTTTTTCTTTCGATATTGAAAAAATAATTCTTTTTTTTCTTTCTATATTGAAAAAAAGAATTCTTTTTTCAATATGGAAAAAACGCTTGATAAGATTAACATATCCAATAAATAGCAAATTTTTTTCGTTCACTATTTTGGGGATTTTTTAAACCAAAATAATTTTTTTAAAAATCCTTTATTATTGAAAATTATTTCTTATGGTCGAATGTCTCTATTCTCATTATAGATAATTTCTATTTGAAATTTCATTAAATATTTTTCAACTTCACAAAACCTCTAAAATATCTTTAATGCATACTCTAACATTAAACAAGCCGATATTTAGTAAGCTAGTTAGCAAAAAGTAATGATTGTTATTCTTCAAGAAAGTTTTAAATTAAAATATTTTCTTTTATACATTAACTATATTAATCATTTATTAATTAATTTAACCGCATTAAAGAAGATCATATAAAAATAACGTTAAATGCTCTTTGACAATCACAATTTAATAAAGCTCCTTTATTCATGAAATTTTTAACCACTATTAATTAATTTTTTGAGCATAATAATAATACTGAATAATTAATTTCAACAAACATTGAATAATTAAATTTCAACATTAAAAACAAAAATATCGATTAAATATTTCTTTTTTTTTCTTCAAAAAATATTGTCATCGTATATTTTGTTAATCTTCCTTAAAGATGTAAAAAAAAATCATAGCTTATTAATAAAAAAGAAGTTAAAAACTTATTTAAAAGGAATTAATTTCTTTGAAATGAAATATATAGTTTTATGAAAAAGTAGCTCTCGTTTATTTAATTCATTTAATACGCATAAAAACTGGGAAAAAATGACATTTTTGAAATATCGGAACGCAAACTCACAAAAGTCCTTTCATTTTATGCGGTACCTCATATGTAATATTGCATATATTACACGCTTATGTCTTTAGAACCCGAATACAAAACACATTTTCAATTTATGCCGCATCTGACAGTAGTCTACCCACATGCACCAATGGTAGGCATGCATATAAATAAATAAATAATAAAAACTTTTACACTAAAATGACTTGCACATGGGCAGAAGTCTAAAAATAAAATATCAGTAATCAATGGTACCATCACAGTCACTAACAAGTTGCTACACAGAATTTTTTTAATAAAAAAAAAATACAAAAATATTTAAATACAGAAAAAAAATCCATGCACAACCGTAATAGAAGATTAAAAAAAAAACAACCTCGAATGAAATCTATGAAGAAAACAAACCTCCTCCTCATTTTCTGACCCTGTTTCCTACCATTGCGTGCGTAAATCACGTTATCTCTTGAAGGGGAAAAAAAGAAAAAGGCGTTAAGGTGAAAAAAAAAGAAATAAAGGGAATACGAAAATGTTCTATCTAGAAATCAAAGAACTTGCACCCCCAATCTAGTTTCGCATAGGCAAAAAAGTTGGTTTCTCCTTAAGAAAAAAATGTAAATGTTTTTTCCGTCTTTTAGCACACTTTTAGTTACTTTTTTCTTCCCATCTTTTTCTCTCTTGCTGATAAATAGGAAATATTTAATTTTAGAGGAACACCTTTGTACTTTTCTGTATCCCTTCCACCCAATGCACCCATGGTAAAGCAGCAGGGAATCGATAATTTTTCACCCCCCTTTTTTGTAGTCATCAAAGGGAAGAAAAAGTAACCAGATATTATTTGAGAAAATGGTTTCGGTAGTTTTTCTTTGAAGAAATGGATTTCCGTTAATTTTTTCTCTTCGACTTCTACCCCCTCTTCACACCTCCACCCCTCTCCAGAAGTTCAAAAGCTAAAGAACGCACAGTGAAAACTTACAGGAGAAACAGGGGGGGGGGGGAGAATGTCAATATATCTGTTTTTAAGGTCCTCCACCAGCGGAAAACTTCTGATTTCGATGGCTAAAGAATTTAGATCTGGATCTCATCGCTATTCATGAATTAATAGGTGAAGGCGCGACCCTTTGCCATTTTCTTTTTTTTCTTTATCACAAAGAAAAACTGAGTACTTTCTTTCGGTTTAATAAAAAAATTATACAGCAATCGCAACCGATAATCACATCCTTAGCCTTTGCTTTTCCCAAACGCATTTTTCGGAATTCGTATTGTATTTGATTTAAGCGAAATCACCACTTGAAATAGAAACAACCCTCGATTTGACTGGTGTTCGTAAAACTAGTAATAAATTAAAGGACATTTATTTTTATACGATTACATTTTACGAATTGTCTGCGGTATTTGTTGTAAAATTCATAACACAGAATAACAATTTATTATATAACTGACATCAATTATTTTTTGTTAAATACATCTTGAATATTTGCTTCGTTTAGATCTCTATTTCTAAAGCGGAGAATTTGAAGAATTAACAGGGAAAGGTCAAAGAGCAAGTTTTGTAATGGCATCATTAAATCTCATTGTTTTTGAATATTAACGACCATTTTCGAAAATTATTGCCTTTAAAAACTGTTTTCGGACTAAATAAATCTCATTCACTCATAATGAGTGCATAAAATCTTTTTAATGTGAACGCATTATTTCTTCTTCAATGGCCTACATGATCTCCAGATCAAAATCCCTTTTTGAGTTTTGACAATGATAATATATAAAAGATTTTCTAAAAGAAAGTGCTCTGAAATATTTTCCTCTTTTCTGGATAACAGTAAGTTGAAATAAAACTTCTTAGCACTAAGCAATACTTGAACTACAGTACCAAATTTTTGAATAACTGAGGAATTTTCGAATAACTGAATAACTTGCAATAACTGAGAAATTTTTATATTTGTATTAATTAAACGGAGAAATGAAACTATTTACGTTAATCATTGTTTATGTAATAATTATCCTTAATATTATTAAATTTTACTATGTATGGTTTTAGTATACAGGAATACATTTTGAATTTCTGAATATCCAGAACGAATTACGAGTTAAGATAAAAATTCTTAAAACTTTGCAATACTTGAACTACAGTACCAAATTTTTGAATAACTGAATAACTTGCAATAACTGAGGAATTTTTATATTTGTATTAATTAAATGGAGAAAGGAAACTATTATATGCGTAATCATGATTTATCTAATAATTGTTCACAAAGTTAAGACATTTTACTGTGTATGGGTTTTGTATACAGAAATACATTTTGAATTTCTGAATATCCAGAATGAATAATGAATTAAAATAAAAATTCTTGGCACTATGCATTACTTCAGCTACATTACCAAACTTTTGATTAACTGAATAAATTCTAATAACTGAAGAAAATTTACGCTTGTATTCATTAAATAAAGAAATAAAAATATGACGTGCTTTAATTATTGCTTATGTAATAATTATTCACAATATTAATACATTTTACTGTGCACAGAAATACTCTTTGTATACAGAAATGCATTTTGAATTCCTATGTTTGTATTAAAAAATCGAGAAACGAAATTATGATTTACGTTAATTATTGATTATGTAATAATTATTCACAATATTAGTACATTTTAATGTGTACTAAAATACTCTTTTTATACAGAAATATATTTTGAATTCCCATATTTGTATTTATGAAATCTAGAAAAGAAGTTATGATTTGCGTTAATTACTGCTTGCGTAATAATTATTCACAATATTAATACAGTTTACTGTGTACAGAAATACTCTTCGTATACAGAAATACATTTTGAATTACAATGTTTGTATTTATGAAATGGAGAAACGAAATTATGATTTACGTTAATTGTTTATGTAATAATTATTCACAATATTAATATATATCCTTGTTTACGTTCTTTGTATACAGAAGTACAAAATGTAATTCTGTATAACCCGTTACCAATACTTTCTCAAATTTCTTCACTCAATAGTCGAACGCTCATAAATCGAAATGAAATCGAACTTCTTTGAAAGTTCCTGTACACAGTACCACCTGCCACCTTTACTCGCTTACAATCTGCCAGTATGCAACCTTGACACAACTTTAACCCTCTCACCCCTTTCGAAAGGGGTGCGTGCGCAAAGGATTGGCATTCTGCATACCACAAGATGCCACCAACTCAGCACAGCTGTTACGCGGGTCGGAAGGGTTGAGGGGCGATTTTTTTTCCTACACTCACTTCTGCGCGTAAAAACCCTTTATACCCATTTTGGGGCACAAAGGGGTTGTGCAAGGTGGATTTCTATTCGAAAAAAAGGGATGCAGGTTTACATGGTCTTCCATAGCACGGGGAAATGATTTAGAATTTTTTAGTGTGCTTTGGAATTTTATTACCTTACAGTCTTTTAGAAGAATTATTTCTTTTATTGATTACTAAATGAATGATTCTTATTTTCTACATTATTTTTAAATGATAAGATGTATAGAGTAATTGATATAATAATAACAATTATTATTATCATGTTAAACGTATAGAGTAACTGATATAATGATTATTTTTATTATATATAGTTTATTATCTTAAATGTATTGAAATTGATATAATAATTATTTTTATTATGATTATTAAATATATATTATTATATTAAACGTATAGAGTAACTGATATAATGATTATTATTATGTAAATTTTATTATGCTAAACGTATAGAGTTGTTGCTGCTATTTATGGTACTTGCATGGACAAGCCCCCAGCTGATACAGCAGCAGATTTAAGCCGAAAGTAGCGTCTCTTGTTTTTGAAATAACTCCAAATAGGGCCAAGAGTACGACCTAGCTACACACTCACCACATTTGTTTGCACAGCCCCTTTTTACAGAGGGGCACAGTCACACATCTCACAGATAGAACACAGAAGAACAGCCATGCCAAAGATGGGATTCGAACCCGGTACTCCCAGAATACGAGGAAGACGCGCTATCTCTGTGTCAGAAAGCCGGCAAACATATAGAGTAATTGATATAATAATTATTTATTAGAAGACTTTTTTATTACTTTTAGAATACTCAAAGTTAGTTAAAAACAAGAATTGCAGTAGGCTTTCTAATCATTACACAACACAGAAATGGCATGACCCTTAAGAACATTTAAACTTAAAGGGGAAAAAATCAGTATAATCATTTTTAATAATGAATTGAATAGCAAAATATTATAATTACTTTTTAAATTTTGATAAATTACTAGATAAAATATGAAATAAATCGTAATAGCATATTTTGAGGTTTTAATTGGATGAAAGAATTTATAATCTCAAGAGCAATGTTTTGCTATGTTGAATCAAATTTACTGTAGATAAATAGAATTACAATAGCTTTGAAAGATATTTTAACAGATACTTTAAATATAGCAAAATTAAATTTTTACAGAATAGATTGGTTTGATATTCATTTTTTAATAAATAATTTTTTTGAAATTTTTAGTTACTAGGCCTGCTATGATAATGAATTGTTTCTAAATCAACTAAAAATAAAACAATTGAAAATAATAAAAAAGCTAAATACAAAAAAATTCACCCAAAAGTCATATAAATAATATGCTAAATATTTTTAAATGAATAACGGAAATATACTTGGAAACTAATAAAAATGTTTTTTATATAATAAATTTTAATTTATTTTTTACCATGCATATATTAATAATATATTCTGCATTAATTATTTACTAGAAAAGTTACGAAGTTTTTACCAGAATACGTACCAGCAAAAGTAAGAGCTAAAAATGCATTATTATAATACCAATTTATATTTAATATTATTTTTATAAAAACTTAAGAAGAATTTGTTAAGTAATGACATTTTATTTGAAATTAAAATTTTAGAAGTATTTAAAATTTATCAAACAATATTGACAATAAATAACATTAAAAACTGGTTATTTTTTTATTTAGCACATTGTAAACTAGTTTTTTAATGTGCATTCGCCAATAATAGGTTTTGATTTACTAAAAAAAGAATGTTGTTTTTAGTAGATTTCTTGCCAGAATATATAAGATAAGAGCCATTCTATTATTATTCCAATTTAGAATAAACATTAACTTTACCCCCAAAAACTATGAATTTGCTTAAAAGTTGCTTTTTTATAGAAATTAAAATTTGTGATTTAACGTTTATCAAACAATTTGGTAGTAAATATCATTTAAAACCGACTTTAAAAATTATTTTTTATTTAGTACATTATATTCTATATTTTTAATGCGCATATGTCTATAATAAGTGCGGCCGTAGTTATTTATCAAAAAAAGGTAATGTTAACCTAATATCACTAGCAACCAGATGGCATGCTAGCAAATGCAAGGAAGAAACTATTCTACTGCATTATGAATTTAAAATTAATATTAACTTTTCAAAAACCCTAAAAACCTTAAAATTGACTTTATAAAAACTGTAGAATTTGTTACAAAAAAGACACTTTTTTTTCGAAAATAAAGTTTTTGAAGTATTTAACTTTTATCACTTATCTTGAAATTAGAAGTCTTTATTAGCATGCAACAAAGTATTATTCTTTTTACATGTTAATACAGAACCCAACAAAAAATATGTTTTAAACAAGATTATAATTTATTTTTCAATGTGCATATGTTGATAATATGTTTCGTTGTAGTTATTAAACCAGAAAACTAATCCCATTTTTGCTAGATGACGTATTAGCAAATATAAGAGAACAAACTTTAATATTATAATACCAATTTAAAATTAATCTTCAAATTAGAAGTCTTTATTAGCATGCAAAATGGTATTATTCTTTTGCATGTTGATGCAGAACCCAATAAGAAATATTTTTATACAAGATTATAAATTATTTTTAATGCACATATGGCGATAATATGTTTCGCTGTAGTTATTAAACCAGAAAAGTGATCCCATTTTTGCTAGATGAAGCATTAGCAAATATGCGAGAACAAACTTTGTTATTATAATACCAATTTAAAATTAATCTTGAAATTAGAAGTCTTTATTAATATGCAATAAAGTATTATTCTTTTGCATGTTAACACAGAAGCCAATAAAAATTATTTTTTATACAAGATTATAATTTATTTTTCAATGCGCATATGTTGATAATATGTTTCGTTGTAATTATTAAACCAAAAAAGTGACGCTATTTTTGCCAGATGACGCATTAGCAAATATAAGAGATCAAACTTTATTATTATAATACCAATTTAAATTTAAACTTGAAATTAGATGTCTTTATTAACATGCAACAAAGTATTATTCTTTTGCATGTTAACACAGAATCCAACAAAAAATAAGTTTTATACAAGATTATAATTTATTTTTCAATGCATATACGTTAACAATATGTTTCGTTGTAGTTATTAAACCAGAAAAGTGGCGCTATTTTTTCTAGATGACACATTAGCAAATATAGGAGACAAACTTTATTATTATAATAATAATTTAAAATTAATATCTTTACAAAAAAATCTAAGAAAAATTTGTTAAAATATCTTTTTTTATCAAAATTAAAATTTTTACTGTTTATCAATCGAAACAGACTTATCTTGAAATAAGATCTCTTTATTAACATGCAACAAAACAAAATTCTTTTGCCAAAATCGGTACAAAACGGTCGCAAAATATTTGCACCAACAACCCAGATTTCTGCAACTAAATTACCATTAACCCGGACTATAAGCTATCCATAATCGCGTCCATCCTTTGGACTCCAACAACTCGAACTCTTGGAATCATCAATCGCCATAGAGAAAGTGCATCATTAAGACCTACACCTTTGCTTTAAACGACTTTATCCCCATTTGCATATGTCCGTTAATCCACGGTCCACCGCTAATAGCGATTGTCCGTCTCGTGTCCAAGGAGGGTGCTCGGACCCCAGCGATTTTAATGACAGGGGCCTGGGTGTGCAAGAGTTAAATGTGGCGGAGTAATTACCGTTAATTATAGAAGTTGAGAGGATGGTGGTTATAAATGCGGTCAGTTGCTAATGGGCGACCAGAGGATTGTTGACGGACTGCTGAAAATGGACAATTTATGTCTGGTGTAAGGGTCAGGTTATGAGTTTGTGAGGGTTAAAGTAAGGTCAGATTTTGGTGATGATAGAGAGGGAGGATGGGCTATTAACGATAAATTTTCTAATCAAGGTGGTAAAGTAGGTGAAGCGTTTCTGGAAGTCAGTCAAAAGTTGAGTTTATATCAAAAACTCTCTTCTGTATCTTAGCAATTTATTAAAAATTTATTTTGTATCTGAACCTAATGTGCTTAATCAGTGACTGATACATTAGAATGAAATTAGAGAAATTATAGAGAATATTTAGAATAACCTTTCAAAATTTAATTAAATAAAATGTTATTAATTTTTTTTATTAAATTTAATTAAAAATTTAACAAAATCCTGTGAATAAAATTAAACGTATAAAAGGTTAAGACAGACAGGTGATATATATATATATATATAT
>JAOUZG010007398.1:3507441-3530950 GCA_026289955.1 Argiope argentata | reverse complement strand
TTTTCCTTTGGAACCTCCTTGTCCCTCACACTTCGAAGTTTTGGATTTTGGTGAATATTATATAATTCTTTCCGTTTCCTTAATATTAATGAGATTCTTATTAAAACATAAAATATGAATGCAAAAAAAGGATTCTTAGATTTTCCAAATACAATGCAAAACTCGAAATGTTTTTTCTTCTAGATCAATAAATTCTTTCATATAGAAAATTAATTTAATAAGATCTTATTATATTAGTTCTTTTTATACTAGAAATTTATTCCAAAAATGAAAAAAAACCCTATTTTACTGAATAAAAGTTTTGAAAAAATACCATTAAAAATAGGAATTCTTAATAAGATCATTATCGAAAATAATTTTATTCTTCAAGAATTACACTTGACTGACAAAGATGGAATAAAAACCTATCTTCCTTTCTTTAAAAAAAGAAGATTTTTTTGATAATATTCTAATTTTCTAGATATATCACCTTTTCTTCAACATGGCAAAATCTTATCAGTCTTCAATTAATAGCAGTAATCACATTTTCTTTCAGAAAGAGGAGACTTCACGACAGAAAATAATGACACCATTAACACTTTTTTTCACAATCCTCTGAAGATTTAGAAGTAAAATTTAAATTACTGAATAAGAATGATAATTCTACGTAATACACGCACTTTTTTTCAAAATTAGACAAGAAAATTAGAAAAGGATTTAGTTCTTAAATTCCGTTCGTAAAATCGCTCGCAATTACGAACAATGATAAGTGATGATAATGTTACTTTAGTGTGTTCCATCACTGTCTGGATATGGATGAAAATTGGCACGCTAATGATTTTTTTTTTGAAAATTCTTTATTTTTTTTTCTTTTGAATTTTGCTGAACTTTCAGAATAATGTGATAATGATCAGCAAGTAAACATTTTAAAAAAATTTAATTGTATGTTTTTTTAATTTATTGTTTTAATATATAAAAAAAGAAAAGATTTAATTATTTATGAGAAATATATTGTCAAAAGTTTTTACTAACGAAAGTAATAAAAATACTACTTTTTATTATTTCAATTAATTCAAGTGATGAAACAACTACTCTTTATTATTTTTAATAATTAAGTATCTGTATTACATTCTCATAAAAATAAGTTATTCCCTTATTATCAAAAGAGAAATAAGTTGCTTATGTTATCATAAAAGAATTAGATCACAAGATTTTGATGAACCTCATTGTTACAGAACTTCCTGATCCATTTTTAAAAATTTATTTGTAAACAAAACTATGTAAAATGCTTGTTCAATATATAATAACATCACTGCTTGTCTATCTATTTATTAGTGGGCAAGACAATACTTTAAATGAAAACTTAATAATATAGATGAATAAAGTTTATTATGCGATTTTTATTCTGAAGTATTATACTCCAAATTTTAGACAAATCTAACAGCTGGTAGATTGTCCGTGTTTGTTAATCATTTATAATTAAACATAAAAACACAAAAATGTAATTAGTGTACTAAATTAGATTTATGGGATTTTGAATTGTATTCATTTCTTGTTAATTTCAAATGTTCGAAGAGATCCGAAATACTTTCTCAATCATCTTCAATGATGCCAAAATTAAACAGAAAATTTTCAATATTGTCATTTAATCCTTGAGAATAAGGAAAGGGGCATGTGTGCATATATGTGTGTGGGGGGAGGGGAGGAGAATGAGTGAAATTCCTGTGATTTTTAGTTAAAATTTCTGTTTTTTTGTTACAGATTCTGTTATTGGTTGATGTTTCTCCCCACAACGTTCTGGTTTCAATCAATCAGTATTTATCCAATTTCAATATTGATGAAAGAAATCCAAAATAATGTTCGATCGCTTCAGTATCACTATTGTTAAAAACTGTTATATTATGATAGAATCCGGGAAAGTAAAAAGAGAAAAAATTAACCCGGTTGATTTTTTTTTGAAATTTTGATTCTATATTTAGAGTTCTAAGTTTTTTGAAATCATGTAGAGAAAAATCACATAACCTTTAATCAAATACGTTCATTAAAAACTAAAATGCAAAGTTAAAGAGATATTCTGATAATCCTTTTCTTGTTTTAGATAGATAGAACAAGGTATAGGTAGTATCAGGTTAATGGAATGTTAAGCTTATGGGTACATCCAACGTTTATGGGTATATCCTCATTTATAAATAAATAATTTTTAATAAGATCATAATATATTTAACTAAATTATTTTAAAATAAAGGAAAACTCTAGTTATCGATTATCTGAATCATGTTAAATTTCCGTGTGTAAAAAATAATTTAGTTTTAAGATGTTTGGAAAGATTAGCATTTCGGATTGAAAATTGTTTTTTAATTAAAATTTTCATGCTTTTTTCATTCTATTTAATTACATTTCGACTCTTAAACTATGGTTTCAAACAACGCTCAAACAATACCAAAAACAGGAATTAGAAAAATCCAAATAAAGTGTTTAAGCAACTTAAATAACTTTAAAAAAAATAATATGTTGGAGAAAAATACCTTTCTAATTTAAAAGAAATCTTGTATGAATTACTTTCCTTTTATAATAATCTTTTAATGTCCAATTAATCTAACTCAATAGTCAGGAAAGTATCAAACTGAAATTATTCTTCATTTTTCCTTAAAGATAATTTTATTTTAATTGTTTATTGCATAAAAGGATCAAGCAATTCTTTACAATCTCGGAATAGACGTTATAGTTTGAAATTTCTATTTTATGTTTTTTACACCTGCTTATTCATATTATAATTGCTAAATTTTATTAATAAATAGCTTTCAATCTAATTTTCCTCTTAAAGTCAAATTGTAGAAATCGATGGAATCCAAACCAAACCTAACGGGTGTCCAAAAAGTTCCCGCACTTTAAATTTAAAAAATCATTTTCCATGATTTTTTTTAAAAAGTATATTAAATTTTGCCATACGATTAATGAAACTGTGGACATGCTTGAAGCTTTTTTCGCCGATCGACTTATCTCAAAAAATCTTTGGCCACCTCGATCCCCTGATCTGACCATCCCGGACTTTTTTCTGTGGGGATATTTAAAGGATAAAGTTTATGACGGTGATCCTCAAACAATAGATGATTTGAAAATCGCAATTACCCAAAGGATACAAGAAATCACTCCTAGCATGTTAAAACGCGTTTCGAAAAACATGCGCAAACGAGTTCAGCTTTGTCTCCAAGAAAGGGGTGGACATTTTGAACATTTATTATAAATGTAAGTTAAGTATTTTTTACTTAGTTATGTTAAAAGTGCTTTTTATCATTGGCATAAAAATAATTCTTTTTAAACCTATTGTTTTTGTAAAATAAATTCACTAATCATCAGTACGGGAACTTTTTGGACACCCTGTATCTTCAGTAAATGAAAATTAATTAAAGTATGTTTCATCCTAAAACCAAACGATAAATTCAAACATAGAATCCAATTCAAATTTAAACTTCAGTAAATGAAAATCGTTCGAAGTATTTTACATCCTAAAATTAAGTTAAACAGCCAAATTTAGAATATAAATCAGATTTAATTTCTATTAGCTCGCCAATTGATCTTACTGCAAAATTTATTTTCTAAATTTTCCCAGTTTTCTCTTTTGTTGCTGTGATTTTCTAATAATGAATTTCAACAAACACACTAAGTCGAATTTATGCGTGAAGCAGATTAAATTTCAATGAATATATAAAATAATTTGAAACAAGCAATAATGCATACTTTAGTATTATCCATTAAATAAATAAATAAATAAAAATGCAGAAAATGTGGATCCCTTAAAATTAAACTTTTTAAAATAATAATTTCTTTCTATTACTTTATCCCTATTTCTTAGGTGAAATAAAGTAAAGTTCTTTTGTTTAACTAGTCTGTTTTCAACATTATCTTATAATTATTGATATCAAAATATTCATCGAAAATAATTCAATTAAATTGTGTGATAAATTTTAATTTCATTTAAGAATAAAATAACGAAATTGGGTTCGTAAAAATAATAAAGAATCTTGGAAAGAGTTTTTACTGCCAATTTCTAACCAAAATTAAAAAGCATTTTTTATCATTTGCAATATGTTTAACACGTGCCTATGCATATACTGTACATTTCAATAGAAATTCCATGGTGTTTCAAAATGTTCTTCATAAATAAAAATAATTATTGAAAAAATGTTTAAAAATGGATTCATTTAAATTATATAAATTAGCTCTAAATGCTTATATATAATTACAGAACTAGTAAACAGCGCGTAATTATATGCAGCTAAATTGCCTCAATACTATCAACAAGTTGTTATGCCGGCTTGCTGGCACAGAGGTAGCGCGTCTGCCTTGTGTTCAGGAGGTCCCGGGTTCGAGTCCTGGTTCGGGCATGGTTGTTCTTCTGAGTGCTATCTGTGAGATGTGTGAAAGTGCCCCCCTGTAAAAAAGGGGTTGTGCAAGCGAATGAGATGAGTGTGTAGCAAAAGTCGTACTCTTGGCCCTAGTTGGCGCTACTTGAAACAAGAGACGCTTCACTCGGCTTAAATCTGCTGCTGGGTCCAGCAGCGAGCTTGTCCATAGGCAAGTGCCATTAGAAACAACAACAACAACAAGTTGTTATAGACCTCATAAAAAATGATATAGTTTTCTCATGTGTACCTGCATGCTATATATGCATATATTCACCAAATTAATAATAAGATAAGCATGATATAAAGTAAAAATAATAAATACCTGTATAGCTTCTAAGTATACTTCTCTTCACTTTCTTAGCAATTTAATATCTTCACTAGTGAACTCAATGGGAGATCATAGCATTCCGAGATTGTGTTTTACATGTCGAATACCTAAATATCAGATAAACCAATTTTAATATTTTATCTAGAAGCAATATATAACAGACTTTCCGTTTTGGATTTATGCATTCAAAATAATCGAAAAATGAAATAATATGCCATTATCAATTGTTTTCTAAATATTATTTGGTTAAAAAAAACTCTTAAATTGAAAAGATTTAAATGAATAATAATCCATAGTAATATTATTTTTCAATCATGTCTTGTTAGTTTTATTCAAGGGGATTATTACGGATAAAAAATTAATCCTAATATGGATAAAAAGGATATAATTTGTTGTCATCATTTATTTTCGATTTAGTTGAAAAATTCATATATCAATTGAGAAATTTTAACATAAGAATAATTAATTGTAAGACTGACATATTTAAGTTATAATTAGGTGAATTTGATAAAATACATTTTATAAAACAGAGACAACATGTGGACAGCTGTAAGTAGAACAACCACAGTATTGTGAGCAATACGTGATGGATTTATTTTGTTGATAAAGTAAAGGTTTTGATTTTATATTTTTCTTTAATTCATAAAAAATGACGCTTAAGGTTAAAATGTGTTCAGATAGTTATTTACTTATGCTCAAATTATTTATAAAGTATAACGTGAAAAAAATACGGAATATACTGTATTTTTAATACATATATTGTATATGAAATATTGAAAATTATTATAAAATCGAGTAATCGATTATAATCCTCATATCGAGTAATATTTTCATTAAAGCCGAATGCATATGCTTATTTTCCTCATAAAAAAACTCTTTAATGCTTGATAAAGTGGTATTTTCTGTGTAAATAAAATTATTAATTAATAGATTTTTTAGAATATCGTGCAAAGGTATTATTTATTACCATAAGAATTCGCATTGAAAAATTCAAAGCAAATTTATCACACATGATAATATTTATGCTTTAAAAAGAAAACATTAAAATTTTCATTTCAAATTTTAAAACAAATATTTTTAGGTAAATTAAATACATATAATTGAAATTATTATGTATTACAAATTTATGAAGAGAAATATATACGAATATATATTTTTTGTTTTGTTTATTTGTTTGCTGTTTTATGGTGCAAGACCATATTTGATCATACTCCGCCAAGAAAATGGTAATATCAAAGCAGAATATTAAAGATAATTGAATATTAATTCTACATTATCAACATAAAACTTTATAAAAAAAGTATTGCAAAAATTAAAAATGTGACATTGCAAAATTAACATAGGAGTCAATATATGAACACATAAAACAATGAGATTATGCAAAACACCAGCAAAAGGTTAATCTATATAGTTCGGAATATATGTAGGCTGGCAAATATATATAGGATACGCTAATTAAAAAAATTATAGATATTAAATTTTATTTACAGTATTGTATGATCTTTTGTGAATCACAAAGAAAATTCAATTATTTGCAGATATCGTCGATATTTTTTTTACTCTGATGCAAAATGATTCAGGGTATGAAGGAAATAATATATAATTCAATCACATGATGTTAGAGGTACATATTTATAAGGTTATTGGTACTTATTTGTAATTTTAGTGGTACATATTTATGAGGTTAGATGAACATACTTATGAAGTTAGTGGTACATATTTATGAGGTTAGTGGTACATATTTATGAGATTAGTGGTACATATTTATTTCTAATAAGGAAGCTTTTTAATGGAAATATAGTAATCACTAATTCACAGAAACTCTTCTGAAGGTGATAAAAGTTTATTGTCCTTAACAGACAAGTACATAAATGCCAAAATATGAAAAATAATTATTCTATTCAAGTTTGGTAATATTTAATTCACAAAAAGTAATAATAATAAATGATAAATGATATAAAAATATTATTGTTTAGTATGGGGGTATATTGCTTGTATTTTTGATTCACTCTTGCCAAAAAATAATAAATATATTGCAGAATTTGACAGCGAAACAGAAGTACCTTACCGCTCATGCGCACAAAATTCGTTCCTGCTTTTCAAGTCCATCCATTCCCACCCCCGCGGATAGGGAGGGATACCTGATTGTAATTGTCTCCCCTCTATACTTCTACTCATAACTCAGGTCTCATATATTTTTAACAAGAATTTTGATGTACGATCTGGTTTAAAGAGGACGATTAGCAGTTTCGAGGGGGGCGTGTTTTTAGAAGATTGGAATGGATCTCGTTCAACTAAATGAGAAATGAGGGAATTTACCCACCCAATAAGGGTCCTCTCTATATCTTTATAAATCGAGAAAAAAAAGTTGATTCATTAATTTTTAGAATCGCCATCTTTGCGACAAATTGATGAATCGATCAATTTGGATTCGCGTGCGGACGTAGTCTAGTTATCTCTTCTCTGTCATTTTTAATGATTCGCCTAACACACACACACACACACACAGGAACCGTACAGATATACGATTAATCTTGCATAGAGAGGCTGAAGTTTCTAAAAAGTTTATACAATTAGGGAACTAAATGGTTCTTTTAATGACAAGAGTCCCCGCATATGTCGTTGTGGTAGGTACAAGAAATTGCATTGTGGGAAGCTAGCAAACAATTGGGTGATATTTTATGGAGGCATTGTCACAAATTATTTGGAAGTTGGGTAACAAATAAATAAATTGATGGCAGTTCACTTGGCAGCATCCTTTTATGTTAATAATAATCAAAATTAATAAAGGAAAATTAAATGAAAATTTAATTCAAAGGTAACATTAAAATTTCAAAAGTATGCCTATCAAATCTCTATGTTTATTATTTAAAAAGAATTCTTTTTAAAAAAAAGATAATTAATTTGATGATAAAATTTATTCCCTCAATTTCGATTATTAAAAAAAATAATACATTTGTTTTGCTTTATAAAAAGAAATTTTGAAATTGAAAAATATAAAGAATTTAAAAATAATATGAATACTACGAAAAAAGTTTATTTAAAATTACGTAATACATACTGATGTCAGACTGGGCAAATTGACTTAAGTTTTAAAAATATGCTGTAGTTCTCTATTTTTTTTTATATGAAATCAAACTTAATAAAGTTAAATTAAATGAAAATCTGATTCTTATATTAAGGTTTTAAAAACAGGCCTGTCACTTTCTATGTTTATTATATAAAACAAAATTTATAAAGATAAATTAAACGAAAATTTGATTCAAATTTAATATTGAAGTTTCAAAAATATTTCTGTCATTCTCTATATTTATTATATAAAATCTAATTAATATAAGTATATTAAATGGAAATTTGATTCAAAAATAATATTTAAGTTTCAAAAATATGCCTGTCGTTCTCCATTCATTATATAAAATCAAAATGAATAAAGACAAATTGAATGAAAATTTGATTCTAATATTAAGTTTTCAAAATTATGCCTATAATTCTTTATTTTTATTATATAAAATAAGAATTAAAAAAAGGCAAATAAAATGAAAATTTTATTCTAATATTAAGATTTCAAAAATAGGCTTGCCATTTTCTGTGTGCATTATATAAAAACAAAATTAATAAAGGGAAATAGAATGAAAATTTGATTTTAAGATAATATTCCGCATTTTTAGAATAAATAATGTATTTAATTTTAATATCAAGTGGCTTTTGAATAAAACATATTACAATTTTTAAAAAAATAATAAACGTTGTATGTAAATTATTTAATTCCAGCAAATTTCAGATTTTATATGACTAAAAAATATAAAAATTCTTTCATTTATTAAATTAGTCGCTGTAATAACAAATAGCAAAAATATTGAGTATAGGGTATAAATAAAGCATGAAACATTTTGTAATAATAGCATTGATTAAAACCTTTTATAAAAATGCATAAATAATTTTATTTATTATGTCTAAATTATTATAAATAATTAATTATTATGCCTAAATTATTATAAATAATTAATTATTATGCCTAAATTATTTAGAAAATTGTGTGATATATGCTGGTGTCCGACAATGGTAAAATAAGTAAAGATTCAAATTATATAATTTTTATGTTCACTGTTTTGTAAAATTCAAATTAATAAAATGAAACAAATGAAACTTGGCGTCACAGTGATTTTTCTTAGTTTTAAAGTAAATAATAAATTAAATTTTTTTTAAAGCAGGACATCTATAATTATGAAAAAGAAGAAAAAAATAGATCAGCAAGAAAATTTTCATCAGTTAATTAGAAATGGTTTTATTCTAATAAATTTAAGATACTGATAATTTGGCGTGCAAAAAAAATTATTTTGTCTATTAATTTAGATTTGTTTCAACAAGGTGAATTTAATTAATTTTTTAGTGATAAAATGTAGTATATTGATTATAGGGTTATAATTACCAATACTTAATAAAGAAAAAAATATTTGTTCCTTTTACAATTATTAGTAAAAACAACAAAGTTCTTTTATAATAAAAAGTTTAATATAAAGAGAATAGGATGATAAGTTAGATAAGTAACCAAACTTTTTCGAATTTACAAGGATGCTAAAGGATTTTCAATAAAATAAATAGTACAGTGTATGCCTTTACTAACTATGTTTGTAGTATTAAAGTCAATTTTTTGATATTTTATTAAGAGAGGATGACATATTATTAAGAAATTGTATAACAAAATCAAATTTCTTATAGCGACAGATAGTAAACAGGTTTTTTAACTTTTTAAATCAATATCCAACTATCCTTGCAATTATTTTAAAAAGATAACTTTAATAAAACATATGCAAAACTTATTAATTAAAAATTGTTATGAAAAAATAAACCAAAAGCCTAGTTTTTGTTAACTTTATGAATACTTTATTTAATGAAGAAATTTTCAAAAGTGATGCACAAATAAATTTTAACAAAGTAATTAATTATGTAGAAAATATGAAACATGATTGATACAAAATTGTTATAAAATTGAAGGCTTGATACTTTAGTTATAAACTGAAACTGAAAAATAAATTCATTGAATTAAAAAAAAATAATATTAAAAGCCCAATCCAAAACATGAGTTAAATATTAATTCTATACTTATCAAATTACACTTAGAAATAATTCAAACAAATATAAGTAATTAATTAAGGTAACAAATTGTTTAAAAAATTTTTCAAGGAAAACAATAGCTTTATAAATAATTTCCTGAAAATAATTCATTGTGAATTTGAAATTAGAATTATTGAAGTTATAACATAAAAAAAAGATAATAAAGGAAAAAAATTAATTAGAATAGGTCAACTCAAACTTATTTATGGAAACAAAGGGAAAATTTCATTCGAATAATCATTTTTTTAGTTTTAGGTGTACTGTCAAAAATTTCACATTCTTAAGCAAATACGACTGTGTGTGTGTGTGTGCGTTTGGAAAATGTAAGTTTCTAAGTTTCTACAAATCATTCTCTTTTTAATAGTTTTGTATCCAATTTTCATCTGCTTATTGGTTATATAAATACCGAGAAATAATGCTCATTTTAAAGTTCACGGCCAGCTCAGGTTTCAACTACTAGAATTATTAATCTTTTAAAGAAATATCCAGTATGCAATAAATATGAAATGCTAGCAGAGTATATAAGCCAGGAATAGTGATCATATTCATTAATTTGAAGGTGTCTCCTGGTTCCTTAAGCAAACATCTAAAAAATAATTATGAAAAATAGTTTCGAGAAGAATCAAACGAATATGATCATATTTTCAAGAAGGATCTGGCAAATTAAGCATTACTAAAAAAAACCTCTCTATCTCTATTGGAAAGGTTTGTAGCAAATTTTTTTGTGGCCATCAAATTAAAAGATTGGATCCAATGTTTATTATGTGAAGAATGTGAAAGCCTAAAATGTACCATTAATCTAGGGAATATTGTGCAATTTTTTTCTAAAAAATTAAATTCCATTTTATATTTTTGTTTATATTCTATAAATTAACTTATAAATCTAAGGTTTTAAATCCTAATTATTACTTTAGTTAAGTGCATTTTATATTAATACCTCATTTCTTCTCTTAAGAACACTCTTCACCACATTTTTTAATTCTTTTATTTTAGATTTTTAAGCATTCCCTTCTATCCATTTAAAAAATTTTCATCAAGAAATTTATTATTAAATATCGTCAGTATTATACAATTTACAATGAAAATATTTTTAGCGTAATTTGCAAACAGTTCACTAAATATTTTGCATTGAAATTTTTCAAAAATCAGCATTTCCGCAGGCAATTTTTTTTTGCGAACGTCAATAATATTTAATGTCTTTACCTTTTCCTGTACATTAATTAGTGATTAACATTAATCGATCCTTAATAATTGACTTATTATTTAATCATTCATTTTGATCTTACTTTCTCTAGCAAAAAGGTTTATGACGCTAAAATCTATTTAATTGTGGAAATAATTTTTTCAGCTCTTTCCAATCGTCTCTTTTAAGGTATTCGTATAGATATAAAAAAAAGAAAAAGAAAACTTAAAAGCTTCCATTTCATATAAACAGTGAAGAGGCAGTATGATGCAAAATACTCCAAAAACAAAAAGCAAATTTAAATAATTTCTGAGTTTCCTGGTCTTTTCATTGGACACCGTTCCCCCACAAAAAAGTATTAAAGACAGGCTTTACATAAACATATTAAATTAATCTAATACATTTATTATTTATCAGTATTAATCATTAATTAATCATTCTTTAATTAATTAATCACAATTTATCTTCTTAGTTTCATATAGCAAAATGATTTACGCTGCTAAAATTTATTTAACTTTTAAAATATGTTTTTAGGTTCTTTCTAATCACTTAATTTAAGGTATGAATTTTTATAAAATTCGTATAGATACATAAAAAATGGAAAAGATGGTGATATAACTTCAATATCATGTAAATAATTAAGAGGCAATATAATGCAGAATGTTCCAAAAATATTCACAAATTTAAATAATTTTGGAATTTCCAGGTCTTTTTATTGAATCCTCCTCTCACCCCCAGTTAAAAACATTTTTAAAAGCAAGATTTCCAAAACCTCATTAAATTAACTCGATACATTTATTAGTTATCAGTATTATTCCTTTCTTAATACTTCTTTAATTAATTATTCATAATTCATCTCCTTAATTTCGTATAGCAAAGTGATTTGCGTTGCTAAAATCTATTTAATTGTGGAAATAATATTTTCAGCTCTTTCGAATTGATATTTTTAAGGTATAAATTTTTATAAAATTCTTATAGATATAAAAAAAGAAAAAAAAGTGGTTTTAAAGCTCCCATATCATATAAACAATGAAGACGCATGATGTTGCTCTAAAGATACAAATAAATTTAAATAATTTTGGAATTTCCAGGTCTCCTAATTGACACCGTTCCTCCCACAAAAAAAGTATTAAAAAAGTAAAAAAGTAAAAAGTATAAAGCATTAAATTAACACAATACATTTATTAGTTATTAGCATTAATCATTCATTAATGATTCTTTAATTAATTAATCACAATTTATCTTCTTAGTTTCATATAGCAAAACGATTTACGCTGTTAAAATTTAATTAACTTTTAAAATAATTTTTTAGGTTCTTTCTAATCACTTAATTTAAGGTATGAATTTTTATAAAATTCGTATAGATACATAAAAAATGAAAAAGATGGTGGTACAACTTCACTATCATATAAATAATGAAAAGGCAATATAATGCAGAATTTTCCAAAAATATTCACAAATTTAAATAATTTTAGAATTTCCATATCTCTTCATTTCAAGCTTCCCCTTCCCCCCCCCCAAAAAAAAAATTTTATTAAAAGAAAGATTTCCAAAACCTCATTAAATTGACTCGCTACATTTATTAGCTTTCAGACTTATTCCATCATTAATAATTCTTTACTTAATTATTCATACTTCATCTTCTTAGTTTCTTATATTAAAATGATTTATGTTGCTAAAATCTATTTAATTGTGGAAATAATTTTTTCAGATCTTTTGAATCGATACTTTTAAAGCATATTTTTTTATAAAATTCGTATAGATATAAAAAAGAAAGAAAAGTTGTTTTAAAGCTTCCATATCATATAAACTATGAAGATGATGATGTTGCTCTAAAGATTGAAATAAATTTAAATAATTTTGGAATTTCCCCAGAAAAACATTATTAAAGACAAGTTTTCCATAACCTCATTAAATTAATCCGATACATTTATTAGATATCAGTATTAATCATTCATTAAAACTTCTTTAATTAATTAATCACAATTTATCTTGTTAATTTCGTATAGCAAAAGGATTTACGATGCTAAAATTTATTAATTGTAAAAATAAGCTTTTAGGTTCTTTCTAATCACTTATTTTAATGTATAAATTTTTCATAAAATTCGCATAGATATAAAAAAAGAAAAGAAAACGGTAGCTTTAAAGCTCCCATATCATACAAATAATGAAGAGGCAACATGATGCAAAATGCTCCAAAGACACACACAAATTTAAATAATTTCGGAATTTCCAGGTCTCCTCATTCGAAGCCGTTCCCCCGAAAAACATTATTAAGGCAAGGTTTCCATAACCTCATTAAATTTGATGACTGTTTTTTGCAGCGCATCGCAATTAAGATGCCTCCTTTTTTCCCCCGAATAAATGAAACATAAAAAAAAAATAATAAATGAAAAAAGAAACAGTAACTTGGGCTCATTACAAAACCTGCGCCAAAAATGGCGAAGTTTGGCGAATCGATTGGATTCTTTAGGAGAAACGCGGAATATTATTCATTAACTTCGAAGCCTCTGCAGCTACAGCCTTTTTAGAGCCCCCAAAACTAGGAAAAAATTCTTAATCCTTTTGCAAACGAGCGTCGCATCGATCGAACAAAAGATTTTTCATTATCAGAAAAGAGGAAAAAGAATTAAATAAAGAGTCCCAGATAAGACGAAGGGAAGGAAAGAGGGTAGGCGAGAGTGAGGCGCATTTTATAAATCGCCAAAGTTCCGATAATCTCATCGGTTGCATATTATTGGAAAAACAAAGGAAACTACTTTTTCGCTTATCATTTTTCATCTCCTTCCACATTTAATGAGGAGTTTCCTCCTAAAAAAGGGAACGCTTGACAGTTTAATGAGCGCAGAGTCAAAGTGAAGAAAAATAAGAAGAAAAAACAATCGATTTTTTTTCTCTAATGAGAATTTTTCATTATCCATCAATTCTCAGACTGCTGTGTCTTGTCGGTCGAGATGAAGAAAAAAATTACCAATTTCCTTTTATTTTTTTTTTTCTTCTAATCGATGCCAAGCACTAAGGCAAAGTGAAGCGTAAACCGTGTAAAATAAGATTCAGTCTATTTGAAAATGCAATTTATTTTTGCAATTCTGTGGTTTAATTTTGGTCCCAAATATGTTTTTCCTCCTCCAAATTTTAAAATGAGTAATCCTTTTATTTATCTAGTTTGGAATCCGTTATCTTCGATTTTAAATTTCTAGTCATGTCCCTGAAAACATTTTTCAGCGTATAAATATGTTATCAAATAAATTGGAATTCAAATATCTTTTGAGTTTATTTATCTGAAAATATCTCAACTGTAACTTCAAATTAAAGGAGGTGTTTTTTTGATAATATCTTAATATCTAGTAACTTAAAAAGCAATATCTATCTATGTACCTTAATATCTAATAAATTATAAAGTAAAACAGGAATTTTTATTTTAAATTTTTATTCAAATTTCTAAAAAATATGTTATTATATCAATTAGAAAAATATGTTATCATATCAATTAGAAAAATTGTTATCATATCAATTAAAAAATATACTATCAGAATTCAAACATCCTTTGAGCTTAGTTATCTCAAAACTTCTCAATTTTAGCTTCGAAATAAAAGGAGATATTTTTTATTGATTATATCTTAATATCTAGTAACTTAAAAAGTTATATCTATCTATCTTAAAATCTATTAAGTTAAAAAGTAAAACATGATTTTTTATTTTAAATTTTTAGTCGAATTCCTAAAATAGTTTGCTTTTTAGTGTTTCACTAAGTCTTGATATGAATTATTTAAATATAAAATTCTTATTTTTGTTATTTTAAATATTTAGTCATACTTTGAAAATCGTGATTTTCCTTTCTTTTAATAAGGATTTATCATTATCTATGAATTTTTTATTTTTCTGTGCCCTGTCGATAAAGAGAAAAATTTACAATTTTCATTTTTTACTGACGTCAAATACTAAAACAAAAGGAAATTTAATTATGAAAAAAAAAGCTACCGGAAATTTGAAAATATATTTCGGTCTTTTAATTCGATCTCAAAACTTCGAAAAGAAAAGTTATTTTGTTGATTCATTATAAAATCATTAAAGAATGTTTTACTTTTCTAACCACATTTATAAAATTATTCTATAACTATATAAAATTATTCTATAACTATTCTATAACTATAAAACCAAATCTCTTAGAAAAGAAAATATTTTGAAAAAACTTTGGAAGATGATACAACCACTCCTTTTTGAAATCGTCGATTGTTTTTTTTTCTAACGGAAATTTCTTACTCAAAATAAACTCCAAGAATGTTTACTTTTTTAAAGTCGAAACAAAGAGAATAACTGGTTTATAAATCTTTTTTTTTATCTGACATGTAAAGTAGTAATTTTTGCCCATGTGAACTCTAAATATGTTTATTATCCAAAAAAATGAAACAAAAACCCATTTTTATTTATCTGGTTTAAAAATAAGTATCATCAAATTAATCTTCCAGATCCTAATTCTGAAATATTTAAATTTATTTAACTTCTATTCTAGGTTATCTTATGGGTATGGATCTCTTCACTTCAAATGCCTAAATCAAACAATATTTATGCTTAAAGACAATTCGTAAGTGACAAGAAATATTAAATATGTAAATCCATTTGTAACACAGCGCACGCGCAAGTAATTTCTCCTTTTCTCATCATTACATAACGCAATGATTTAAAAAAAGTAATGTGAACAATTTTTCAGTGAAAATAAATAACTACTTCAAGATCCCCCCTTCCTCCCAAAAAAGAAAGAAATCCAAGGAATTTTATCTCAAATTAATTAATTAATTAAAATAAATGAATTAATTATAATCTTAAATAATTAATTAAGATATGTTGTTAAATTAATTATATTGTTATAATTGAACTTTTTTTATTTATTCCGTAATGAACTGGAATTAAAGACTTTTTCTAACTATAAATATTACATTTTTGGTTTCATATTTAAATCTTAATGTTATGCTGTTTAAGTTAATAAATTTCTTTTTTAAACTATAATAGTCTTGTCCTCATAAATAAAAAAAACATTATATTTAAATACAAGCAATTAATATTTTATTTTTTATTTAGTTGTACTTAAAAGTAATTTATAACTTTTAATTTTTAATAATAAAAAAAAAGCAGAATTTGTAAGCTGGGGAAGGATATTTGCTTTGAGCATGCGCAATGCACAAATGATTCTTAAGTTTCTTGGAATGAAAAAACAATTTAGAGTTCAGCTCAAATTATAAAAAGCACTTCTAACATTTCCTAATGTGAGGCAAAAATTCAGTTATTAGCGAAAAAACATAATTTTATTAATATTTAATGAATAATCAATTTATCAGTAATCAAAAACTGAGACTTAGAAATCTCTAAAGTAAAAATCATTTATATTTATCTTTGACAGTCAGTCTCAACAATCAATATAGCCGTAAATTAATTATTACCTAATCCGAAGCCACACTAATACATTAAAAACTACACTAATGAAACAAAATGTCCACAGTGAGAGACCTAAAAGCAATTTTTCCCTACTGAGCATGCGCAGTACATAAAAGATTCTTTTGTTTCCATAATTGCGATTACGTAACGAAAGATAAACATCGCGACTGGTCTTCAGTGCGGAAGATACAAAATAGCTCCCAGAACTTCCTCAAACCAGGTCATTCCTTTCCACCAATCGTGATCCATCTTTTTCTCTCACACGTTTTCCAGCACCCCTTTACCAATCCTTCCTCTCCCTCTCCCTCTCCCCTACCGTCCGAAAACGAATACAGATATAACGAATGCCATTTCATTCGAAACTTACGAATAATATTTTTTTGCTCCCCCCTCCCCATCTACGCCCCATTCAAGTTTTCCCCCCCTCTACTTCAATATCATTTCTAGTTATTATATCTCTTTTATACATTTTTTTCCCAATCACTTTCTTCCATCTTTTCTTTTTCGGAAGTCGAAATTTCTCCCAAAAAAAAGTACCAAAAAAAGTGTCTTGGCCAGCAGTGATTATAACTAGCGGCAAACAATGAGGTTTGGAAGAAGAAGAGAAAGAAGAATGGGAGAAAAAGAAAAGAAGAAAATGGTAAGGAGAAGGGCAGCATGAATAAAAGAAAAGGCACGGTTGGAGGGGTAGGGGCAGAAAGGGCCGCATTTGAATTCTTTCAGCCCTTCCAAGGGCTGAAAGTCGGGGCGCATTCACTAAGTAATAATCACCCTTTGTTGCTGCCAGTTGCCATTAATAGCCCTGGAGCCCCAGAAAGAACAATGATACCACTCCAGAAACAGAGTCGTATATATAAAACTTTTTTTTTCTCCCTTCATCTTTACTTTATCTTTTTTTCTCTGTTATTTCCCTTGCCTTTTCTCTGAAGAATTGTCATTTTTAATGATTTTTCTTTTCCTGATGAAATAGAGTTTTCTTTTCTTCAAAGACAGTTTCTGCTCGATTGCTTTCCTTCGGGCGCCCAGCAGTTTGTCTTTAAATGATCGTGATCTGTGAAAAACTGGTTCCCGAGTACAGTTCCAGTTAGAAAGGGATGGTCTGGAGAGCATGGATTGAAGCAGAGGGGTGGGTGGGAAGCAGCAAGGGCCTTGGGAAAAGGGGGAGAGGGGGGTAGTTTTTGTTAAGAAGACAAATATGGCGTCGGTGTAAATGGGTGACTACCATGCTCAAAGAAGATATTCAGATAACAAGAAAATTTTGTCAACATTAATGGATGGAAGTTACTGTGACTAACAAAGAGGAAGTTATTTAAGCGAGATAAGAACCTCAACTTCCCTCCAAGTCGAGGTTCAATGGCAGCAGTTGAATATCGAATATTGCTCTAGATCAGTCAGTTAGAGTTGAATCTAGTGAAGCGATATGTAATGCCAAGAAAGAAGACGGATCTGATTCGAATTTGCGATGGAACATTCTTTCCATTTCTTTCCAAAATAGCTGATTACTCGATATCAAGATTCGATTCGAATTCAATAACATTCGAATCTCTAAGATGGAAATCATAATTAATTTATAATTATGAAATTTATTTTATTTTATAACTTTGACGAGAATGATAAACATTAATTGTAATGGCTCAAATAATTTTGATGGGGTGATTTTTTTAGGACAAAACACCAGATTCTTTCATCGAAAACTGAACAAATGGAAGGAAATATTGGAGTATCCAACAATCCTCATGCTAGAATTTGGCAAAATATAGTGCTCTCATCAATCAAATGTCGTTCTCCAGTTATACACACCACATCTCAAATCATTGATAAAATCATTCTCATAGATTATGGGATCATTCTTCAGCAATTATTCGAATATTGTTTCGATCTGAGAAAAACTGATGATGGTGCTATCGTGTCCGCTTTATAATGGAAAGAGGAGGTGCAGTAGCTTCTGAGGGCAGGGACCCTGAACACACGAGGGCAGAAGTCTGACTTCTAGCTCATATGAGGATGACACATACATTTGCTTGCACAACCCCCTTTTTACATAAGGGTACATTCACCCATCTCACAGATAGCACACAGAAAAACAACTGTGCCCTAACCGGGACTCGAACCCGGGACACCCGGATCTTGAGAAAGACGCGTTCTCTATGTTCCAAAAGAACAGATTCGGTAGAGAACTGATTTGGCAAAAGAACTGATTCGGTAGTTTTTTAATGAAAAATGGATATTTGGGATTCAGTGCAGATGAGAAGCTATATAGAGGGGTATGACAATTTATTTGCATAAAGCGAATCGTTTATGTCAATAGGACTAATGCAGAAAAGTATTTATGAGAAACATACTTCAGAATTTTCAGATGATAAATATTTGCTTTTATAGTAAAAACAATGTAATTTCCAGTACATTCAATCAATTAGCAGACTTATTATAAAAGCAAGTACGAAAGAGCAAAAGATAAAGATTTTAAATAGCAAGTAAATATTTAATACCGAATTGCCTCAAGACAATTTTTAAAAATTATTATTATTCTGATATACAAATCAAGTAAGAAATTTTATGTTATTATACAAAAATTATTCAGCAATTATATAAAAAGGCTATATTCGCATTTGAAAAGAAATAAGTTCCTTTAATTGTTTCTTAACATGAAAAACTGTGAATTAATGCCTTTCTGAATTAATTTTATAGAAAAAAATTATTGTAGATAAAACAGAATAGTATTTTAAAAATAGAAAAAAATGCTATAAATAATTTTTAAAGAATCATTTAGCAGTATATATTGATAAGTTAACCATCACAATATAAGTCAGTTATCTAGTAGGTATATTTTGATAATTTCCTGCAAGGTTTCTATCTTATCTTATTATAAATAAATTATAAGGACATTTATAACCAACATTTTGATAAACATAGCACCATTTAATACCATTTCAATTATGGATTTTATAGAGATGATCTTACTGTTTGTTTTTGAAATTGTTAAGAAGCTATTTTCTATTTAAAAGTCATTTTTCACTCAGTTAATAGAATCTTTTTTATGAAGAAGAAATTTTTAAAAAATACAAGCATAAAATAAATGTAAAAAATCAGAAAATCAGTATAACAACATTCATGTTTAATTTGTATAAAATTGAAAAAAATCATCAACAAAGTTAACATAACAGTGTTAAAATATTAGAAGCAAAATTTCAAATCATGTTGAAAAATTTCAATATATTTGCTAAAAAAATGTTAATTCACATTTTTCTTTTATATCTTTATTAGCTAACATTTTAGAAAAATCTACAATAAGGAATATTTAGAGAATGATAAGCAATTGTTTGTGCCAAAACATTCAAATTATTTGTCAATCAATCATATGTGCATCAAACCTTTCAGAAAAAAAACATAAACAAAAAGATTAATAAAACATAAAAGCTTAATATTGATTCAATAAATAGGAAATCATGATTATAAGTAATTTGAGGAAAATATGGTATTTATCTACTGAATTAGTGTTTGTAGGAAACAAAATAAACTCCATAATTCTAATATAATTTAATTTTACCTAATTAATCAGAGTTGTTAAAATAAAGAAAATATTTCAATTTATTAATAAATAATTTTAAATTTTAAAAATTATTAAAACTAAATAAATTGATACAAAAATTCAGCAACAAGTAAAATATTTCAGTTCACTAAAAATATTGAAAAGAGGTTTTTTTTTTAAAATTTATTAGGATTAGAAAATCCTGAATAAAAATTACAAAAAAAATTTCTTTCATTTATTTTCGTTATTGTTTTCTGAATGTTCCATATTTGTACTGGTTTCTCTAAAATAATAATAATTCAAGAGTTTAACTTTATAGTCTACGTGTTAAATATAATGGTAAGATTAATAATTATTTAAAATAAGTTTTTTCAATAAAATATCATTAAAAATTACGCTAAAGGCTATAATGTTAATATTTTATTTTCTGGATATTATTAAAAAAATTCTTTTTCTTTGCAAACAACATTCAAAAAAGGAATTTTATCAAATGATAGAAATATTGCTTTATATTTTATTTTATTTTTTAATCTCGTGAAAGAAAGATAATAATAATTATAAAGTAATAATAATAAATAATATCGTGAAAGGAAAAATATTAGTAATATATATAAATAATAATTATTATTAAAGAAACGTAATGACTTTTTTATGCTTAGTAACAAAAAACTGTTTCAACAGTTGTTAAAAGCTGAAGATATTATAATTTAAACCGGTTGAAGTTTTTCAGATAAAAATAACATCTGAAATTTTTGCATGGAAAATGGTTTATTTTTCCAGTTAATTTAGATTAATTAAATCTGAAGGAATATCCAAAATAATTCAAAATTGAAGACATCTCAAAGATTTTTTAAAGAAAAAATTAAGATGGATATAGAAATGAAACTTGCAAGGAATAAAACTGAATCACTTTGAAGTGTCATAGTGTTTTTAAAGTGAACCAATTATTTCATGTTATCAGAAATTATTTAAATGGAATCAAATAAATTAGAAATATTAATTCAGTTTACATAATGAATCAGCTAATCAATTATCAAATTTACACTTCATCCAAAATTGTAGAAAATAAAAAATAAGATATTGTCTATTATCTCTATTGAAATATGTTCATAAATGTATAAGGGATTTTTACAGAAAATTTCAATGCAATTAACGTAATAAAGCATATCTAAACCATTGGAGAAATAAAACATAAGTAAATTTTAATGCAAAGGTATTTAAAGCTTAAGGATCAAGTGTAAAATAATGAATACTGAAATTATTAAAAATATAATAAAACATATCAACATAAAAATGTATTAAAAAATTTTAAGATACTTTTTAATTATATTTTATGAAACCAACATTTCTTAAATAATCAAAATGATCCTTAAATATTATAATACGTTAGTATTACAGATATTATTGTATGATTATTACAGGAATCAATTTGTCCTGTCAGAATTGTATGTTAAGATTAATAAAACATATTATACTTAATATTATAATATAAAATTCACAAAAACTTGATATGAAAAATTTACTATCACACAGAATAAAATATAACTGATTATAACAAAAGCTGGAATAAAAAATTCGTTAATTTTTAATTTAATACATTTTATGACATGGATATTTTAAAATAAAATATTTATTTATGTTGAATTAATATTTTATAACTAAAATGTTCGAAATTTAACTTTTTCAAATATAAAATTAGAACAAATTAAATCGTTAATTACCATTAGAATATCTTTTACTGTGTATTGAGTTTATTTACAACTAGACTATCACTATACTTTTGGAATAGTTTTAAGAATTTTGATATTTTTTGCTTAAAAAGAGCACGAGAAGAGTTTTGTTTCTTTACAATTAGCTGTCATTGCCGACCATCTGGGTTTCCAGAGATATTCGTTATGCTTTCAATCATGCCTTTATATTCTTATCTTTATAAAAAAATTATGCATGCCATTCAAATTTATGATATTTCCAAGACATTTTTGAGTTTTACTTTATAATAGACATCAAAGCTGTTTAATTCTATAGTCATAAAATTGCTCTTTTGTGTGTATTCATTTTCCAACGGAATCAAGTAACAAGATAAAATAATGTCATATAAAATGACTCTCCATTAATCTATACATTTCGCGGTACTATAAATTTTTTAAATGTATATAATTCTATAATGTACTATATGTACGAATACTGTAAATACATGTAAAAAAATAAATGCTGTAAATAATTAAACAAATCAATACTAAAAATATATATAACAAATGAATACAGTAAATGCATATAAAATAAAATGCAACTTTGATAGAACATTGGAAATGGCTCAAATTTCAGTTTAACAACAAAAATAAATTCCAAACTTTAAAATTATGTAAAAAAAATTTAATTATCAAAATTCAAGAAAAATTTGCCAGATGATTAAATTAGTATACTTTAAAAACATTTTTGGAAATTTTAAAATTGTGTAAAATGCACTTTTGTGCTGAGATATTTTTGAAAATTATGGTAAAAAAACGTAAAAGTTTTGCTAAATTTTTTAATTAATAAGAATTTTAATTAGTTTTTTTAAAAAAATTGTTATTCGAAAATGCATGTTTTCAGTGTACCGAGATTGACACTCAAAATTACAGAGTCTACTCTGTGCAGAATCAATACACATACACATACATACACACATTCTCTTTTGTTATATGAGAAAGAGATAAATATAGTATAAAATATAATATAATACCAAATAAAATCCCAGTAAATTTTCATTGTGTTTATAAATTTTGTAAAAGAATTATGAAGATATGTCTCTAATGTTGTAATGTTTTTTTTATATTGTTAAGGCCAGTTTTTGAATTTTTGAAACAATACATTTACCACTAAGTAATTAAAAAATATTACACTGCATTGTAAAGCACACTTTAATTTAACGCTGTTGACTTCGACTTATTATAATCATTGCTAATGAGAAAATTAATTCAACTGACTCCTCCAACAAATGTCTTATTACTTTATGCACTCTCATCAATTTTTTCTCATGATTATCAAAAAATAAAATAAAATAATTGATGCACTATAATAACGAGGAATTTTCATGCTGAATATCAGTGTGAAATTTGTTAGAATTTTTAATGGCATTTTGATTGCACCTGAGAAGTTATAATAAATATTTTTACAGTAAAAAACAACCAAGAAAATAATGCATTTTACCAATCTATTTTATAAAAACTTCCATGCTTTCGAACATACAAAATTAAAAATATATCAAGCTTGAAAATCAAAATAGAAATGTAATTATTTGTTATATAAAACATAATAAAAATGCAAAAGAAAAAACTTGTATTAAAAAATAAAAGTTTAATTAATATGTAATTAAATAACACTAAGAAATTGTGCATTAAATAGTAATAATTTTTATATTGAGATTATTGTATCGATTATTTCTTATTTCGATTGTTTTATTATTTTTAAGATTATTTTATTTATTTTATTATTTGGATCGCTTTATTTTAATTTTAGTTAGATTGTTTATATTTTTATTATTTAGATTGCTTTAT
>JAOUZG010007398.1:3489137-3507041 GCA_026289955.1 Argiope argentata | reverse complement strand
TTATTTTCATATTTTATTATTTAGAATATTTTTAGATTAAGATTGAAATTATTTCAATTGAGCCTTTTTTGAGATTATTAGAGGTAAAAACTAAATTCAATAATTTTAGAAATTATTTATAGGGTAATTTTATAGGTGATATAAAAATTATTGATGTGGACTATGTATTACATTCAAATAGATTAATAAGCAATGTTATTAAAATATTAATGCATCTAATGTTCCCCTTTATCAACTTCTTTTTATTTATAAAATTGATCTGAAAAACTATTAAAAAGTTCCAAAACTGTTTTATTTATTGAAAACATTTGAAAACATTTTAAAATGTAATATGAGTTATAATCAATGTATGATAATTCCTGGAATTTAGAAATAAGGAAATTTCTTTAATGAAATATTTTTTTTAAGAATTTAATAATAATTTTGAAATTTCGTTTCCTAAATGGCGAATTTTTAATATTTAATTAAATTTGCTGATAAATTTTAAAATAAGTTTTCATTATTCAGTTATTGGAGTATTTATTTTCCAAAAAGGTTAATTCACTTTTTAAAATATCAATAAAATTTGTATCAATTTTGTATTAATTTTGTTGATATTATTTGCTTCAACTTTTCCTCGTATAAAATTCTATAAAGCAAACTAAACTTACTTTTTAGATTTTCATTCAGTTCAGTAAATTCAGTTCAAAACATCAATGATTTTTTTTTCGATTATTATACTCTTAATAGTTTTTCCTATTTATAATTATTAAAGAGTATAGTTTTATTATAAAACTTTTGAAATCCATTTTCTTATTACTTAATAAAGCCAGTTGGCTTGAGAAGGTCAATTAAAAGTTCCATGTAATAAAGAAACAGAATTACACTTATACTTATCAAAGAAAAAGTTCGAATATTTGTTAAACATTTTACATCATTGCAAATTAAATGATTAATTACAGTCATAAATTTATTAACTCAATAAAATTAATGGTGCTTAAATATTAAAGAAACTTACATAAATAAATTATACGAAACTTTAACAAACAATGTATTCACAATATAATTTTTATCACATAATATAAAACAAATTTTAAACGTCTTAAAAGATATATACAAAAGAATGTTAAAGCCGAACAAGAAATGTATGTTATAATGACATTATTTATTAAAAAAACGTTCACTTAATAATTAAAAAATATATATTTACCATATCATATATAACCAAATTTTAAATTTATTCAAAGTTACACACAAAACATTCTAAGGCTTAATAAAAAAATACACAATATAATGACATTATTTTAATAAAAAAAACCTCGATAAATAATTTGTTATCATCTTTACAGCAGCGAATGAATTAAGGATCCATTCATAACATTAGTTGTGTATACATTGAAAAAGAATGTAATATTCTCATGGAAGGCTGTTAATAGATTTAAATTAATGAAGTTTCTTTATGTAAAACTATATTTATCTTAGATGATTGAATTTTATCAAAATTGCCTGATTGCAATCCAATAAATTAAAAGTGTCAGGAGGAAAAATTAATTCTCTTCTATCTCAAGAGCAAACTAATACTTTTAAGTCCTAATCTATCAATTATCACTGCTCGAATGAAAACTATAATGGATTTTTCGATAAAAAGCTTATCATCTCATGTTTGATAAGGAGAGGGAAGAAAATGGTGGAAAATTCTGAGCTCTATCTCAAAAGATAATGGATCCAGAAATCCCAAAACAGCAATGTCCTCTAAAAATTTTTCGAATTTCAGTAATTGAAAATATGATCAAAATGGCACCCTGGGCCAACTTTTAAAATTATGATGGATAATGGACATTCTAGCACGATGGAATAAAGAAAAAAAAGTATATGATTCTAAAAGATTCCAATCTTCGCCTTGAAGAGATTGAGTTTGGCGAAAAGACATTACCAATTTTTATAATTATCGGGGTAAAAGCCCTGCTATCTGCATCTCATTAATATTGTACTATCTTAAATGTTTGATGTGCACATACATGGCAAAGGAGGTAATTTCAGATGCAATTAATCTTTAAGTTCTTCGTCTTAATGTTCATGATAAGGTTCGGATAATTTTTTTTCTGTCTTTTAGAAGGAAAAAAAAAGAAATTATATTAATGAGCATGCTCAAGGAAAGATATTTTTTTTTCGTTCTCTATATCATTTTTTTCTTCTTGTCTTTATGGTATAACTCATTTTGGATAAAAACTATTGATTGGAATGATGGTCTTCCATTTTATTTGAAATTCAGCATTGCGTTTGAAGAGATTCTGGATTTTAATTAGTATCGATTTTGAAAGAAAGTCGGCGCGACTCATCGGATGATACATTTTTTTCTTCTTTTTTTGCATTTATTACAGTATACTGGAAGTTGAATTTTAAATAATTGCATTCTAGATTAGCTATTAGAATTTAGGAGGAAGATTTGAGATTTGGAATTGAAAATGGATGGAAATGTAATGAAAAAAAAGAAGATTCGAATCGGGAATATTTTAATGGAATGGCGCTGACTCAATTAATTCTCATTTCTTTTTAGGAATTGGAATATATATATATATATATATATATTTAAGGTTTTAGTATTTCAAAAAGTGATCAAATAATCCAAATCTAAATTTCATACGTTTTTTTATATTTTATCTTAGAATAAAATTATCTTTTATAATTACATTTACTAACTTTTGATGGAAAATTTAAAGGAATAGAGCTTTACTTGATGGAATTTCAAATGAGATGGCTGGCGGCAGCAAATAATTTAAACTCATAGGTAGAGCATATTAAATGCAGTGAAAATATTCGTTGATGTGCATTGAAATGGAACTCCGTTTCGAATTTCCGTTTCAGAAATGTAAACAATAATTTCTGAATACATGGATTAATTTTAAAAGATAAGGCGTATTCTCATGATTATGGATTAAATATTATATTTGGTACGGAGAATATCACCGACAAATTTAATGCCCAATATATTTTTAAGCTAAATTATGCAACGCTTTTCTACCACTTAAAAGTATCATAAATAATTTTAAATAAATTTTAGGATTATATTAACTATTAATTTCAGACCATTAATGGCCTGAGGGTTTAAGGCCTGAATAATCTCAGGCTTCCAGAAACATAAACTATAATTTCTGAATTCATAGATTAATTTTGAAAAATAGTACATTCTAAAGATTGCAGATTAAATATTGTATTTTATCTAAGTTACCATCCCTGCATTCGAAAATAATTACATTTTAAAGTATGTATAAGCTTTATTGCATTTATCAAAAATATTATAAATAATTCCATATATGTTTAGTATTTATTCCATTAATTGTTTATCTTGTAAGGAAATCAATTTCAAGGAGAAAGATTATTATTTTTGTTCTTTAAACATTAATAAAATAGTTATAAAAAATCACATTGTATACTGATGACATCTTAGGCTGAAATTATTCATTTTGGTCGGCTTGATTAGATTGTCGTTTTAATCGAATTGATGAGAATCATCTAAATCATCTAAAAGTGAATGACTGATGTGGGCCAGTTTCTCATGAAACTCTTTTAAGAAGGCAGAAAATTAGATTCTTGTCTCATGTATTATTTAGTGCCGTGAATAGATTTCTACCTTTTGAAAATCTATTTTCGATTAAAAAATTGCCTACCTCTAGCAAACCATATGAAAATAGACAAGAATAGAGTTTACCAATTCAGATATTTTATCTATTGAAATACTTTACATTTTTATTGAAGATTAAATCTTTTGAAATTAGATCTTGCACTTACACCGTCACTAATAAATTTATAATTTTATTTCAAATATTAATTATCATTCTGTTTCAAAATTAAAAAAAAACAGCCCTATCTTGATTTTGATTCTTTAAGTGTTCAGATACATGACAAAAACGAAAAAATCAACTAAAAGAAGTGAAAGCAATTTAAATTAATTTTAGAAGGTTATTCTTAACTAATGGATAATTTTTCATTAAAAAGTATTGATTGAATATTTTTTTGATTTTATTATCAACTCTCGACTCTTTTTTGATAAAAAACCCATATAATTAGAGTATCACATCTAAAATAAGAAACTCGTGATAGCTAGCTTATAAGTTGTATTTTATATGCTAAATTTCTAAAAAATTTCTTGCAAGTTAGAATTAATTATTTTCAATTTTAAAATATACTAAAGTAATTTAAAATATACTTTTGTGAAAAAAATATTAACAAAAAATAAAAATATATATTTTAAAATATACTTTTGTAAGTTTTATTACGTTGAAAATATTATTATAATTTTTAATATAAAATAAAAAGCTGGTTGTAAAATTCGACAATGCTCGAATATATTTCGTGTTAATAAATAAGCTAATATCGTATAGTATGCAAAGTTAAAATAATTATTCGATATTTTTGGGATTTTCTTCAAAAATTCATAAAAATTTGAAATTTCTTGGAAATTTATTACTTTACGAATTTTTTATTTTATTTAAGAAAACCTAATTCTCTTTCAATATTTAATTTCTAAAATATCTATTAAGTTAACAAAATTTTATCCTTTTTAGTGATTCATTATGTAAAAATAACAATCATATTCTCTTTCCATGATGGAAGCTATTTTTTTTTCAAATTTAAATCGTTCAGTTTCCTTATCTTTTAGTGAAAAAAATCTAATTATTAAAAAATTCTACTAAATAATTTTCACTATTTTAGTTACTTTGGCTCAAATTTAACATAATGTCACGAATTGCAAGAATAAATCTATTTTTTAAAATTAATTAATTTATTTAGAAGAAAACTTAATTACATTTGAGCATAATTCGTTTTTTTTTAAATGATGTGTTTTCAAATTATAATTTTATTGTTAGTTATTATGTATTTATTCACATATCGATAATTATTATTTATTATATATTTATCAATATATCGATAATTATTGTTTATTATACATTTATTCATAAATCGATAATCATTACTTTTTTATTATACATTTATTCATATATTGATAATCATTATTTATTTATTAAATATTTATTCATATATCAATTTACTGCTAGCCCTAAATATCTTGAATTCCTTCTAAAAATTATAAATTTTTATTAAAATTATTAATTTAATTATTTATTTTTACATAGTTAATAAATTTCAGCATAAATACCTAACTAAAATTTGTTTTAAAAGTTATTGCAGTTACCTAAGAACTGTCGTCAATAAACTCTGTCGTATTCTTATATAAAAGTTATACATTGTCATTAAGGAGCAAATAGTATAATTTTATGCACATGTACTTTTATAAAATTGAAAAATATCTCGAAAATTGACATCCATTATTTAATTTCCAGTATTTCATTGTACCAAAATAATAAAATCTGGTTTTCTTTTCTATTTATTTCCTATTATAAATTATTATTCTATATATATATTTCTATATATTTCCTATTTCCACTTTGAAGATTTAAATTTGCGTAATAATAGATAGAATTTAAATATAAAATTATAATTAAAATTTTTAAATACTATTATTAAAAATAAATTTATAGAATTTTAAATAGTTATTATTTATTCAAAATGCATTGATGCATGATTCAAATGCATGATATTTTTCAATTTTGCAGTTAGCTAAAAAAATTTAAATCCGAGGAAATGTTAATTATTTTAACACAATAGGATGTACAAAATATGCATTGGTTCTATATTTTAGAAGTGAAATATTTAATTCTAACCAGTATAAAAAATAATATACGAAAGGTTAAAAACAGTTGATATATATAAATTTAAAAGTTCTTCATTTATTAAATGAATAATTTATTAAATTTAAACTATTGAACTATAATAAAAAAATTAAAACTATTGTTAAAAAAAATAAAGGGATAAATTTTTATATCAATGTTATTTATTAATCCGAAATGTATTCAAAAAAGGAATGTTTTTTCTATTTTAAAATCAGCTAAAATTTTATATTCAAGAAAATATTAATTATTTCTGTACGGCAGGCTGTACAAAATATTCATTAGTTCTACATTTTAGAAATGGAATGATTTGTCCGAACTAGTATAAAAATATTATATGAAAATCATCCGAAATTGTAAAAACTGTTGGTATGTAAAAATTCGAAAGTTCTTAATTTATAAAGCTGATATGCAAATGTCAAAAAATAAAATTTTATTTAAAATATGAATAGCAATAAAATTATATAAAACGCCAAAGGAAGATAATTTTAAGTGGCAAAATATTAATTTCTTTAACAAAGCTGTATTTTTCAAAAAAAATGTTGTTTTTAAATTGTAGATTTATCCCAACTCAAAAAACTATTTCTAAAATGTATTCTTTATAAAAAAAAAAATTTACTTTGAAAAAAATATATATAGGGGGGAGGTACGAATTCTTTACAGACTACTATTTTCAGAGATATTCTCGAGGAAAACACATTCTTTCCTATTCGCCTGATATTTTTCGAAAACTTAAAACATTGTTTCGACAGCGTAAACAGCTAAAAAATAACAGAATGCACTTCACACCGCATTTTATGTATCTTTCTGTCTTATCTCCGAAATATTTTCGCCGTCTTATGTCTTGGAAGAAATATCGATTTCTTCTAAAAACTTTTCAATGTTGCCAAAAATAAAACTATAAAAAAAAGCATGGGAGAAAGGGGGAGGGGTAGAGGGGGAATGAAAAATGCATTCAAAGCCAACTGATAAACACTGTTAACAGAAGGCCACAACGCTAAGAATTTTAGTATTTTCGAATATTCCACATTGACTTGAGACTGTGATAAAAATCAAATGACTTGTTTTGCCTCCTTAGTTGCTGTACTTTTCAAGAGAGTAAATCTATTTTTCTCCTTATTTTTTTTTCTTTTACAAAAGACCGAAAAGATATTTCTCTCTTCTTTTTTTCTTCATGTCATCGATACTTCAGACTGGAGTTTAATCGTGTTTTCGGTAATGCTATTAAATGTTTTCGGTTTATGATCAAATTCGACACACACACATAGGCGAAGAACTAAATGTTATTTTGTTGAAGAGGTTTTGCTTTGTTTATGGTATCATGTTGCCAGTGAATATGACTTTTATGCTGTGTTTCGGGTTAAGTATGATTTCGAAATGTTCTTTGGTGTTTTGGTTGTGAATAAAACTATTTTACACTGCAAGCAAGAAGAAATAAAGCACCACTAACCATTTTTTATGCATATACTATTACGATTTTTTTATTTATATCGATCACAATTTTTTATGTAGCTATACGATTTGCTGATTAGAATAAATATTATAATGCAAAATATTTATTTATTTAGCACTAATCTATTTTTATTGTGGTTGATTTAAAAAGAAATCTAAACTGATGAAAATCCTTTAATGGTTAAAGCATTTTATTACAATAAAATGATATATATATATATATATATTTCTTAAATGCACTCTTTTAAAACTCTATCTCGATTCTTTAGGTCAAAGTAATAAGTCTATCACATTGCATGGATCACTATTTAAACATTCATTATTTTCAAATTCCTTTTTTAGAAATGCTGATTTTATTGCTTTTTTTTTAAATCATTATAAAAATATTTAATACTTTTGTAAAAGTTAAGCTAACTGAATCTATAATGCTTACACAATATGAAAGGAAATCGTTTATTTTTTATTTACAATGCAAATTTATACCTAGAGTTATTTTCTGTAAAAAAATTCCATTATAAATTGGACGAAACGTTGCAGATATATTGATCTTTATACACATCTATTTAACTAGAACATTCATAAAGATGGAATTTTATAATCTTTTTCTGTTGAGCTATATTTTTCTTTTTGATTTTATACTCTCACTTTTATTTAATGGGTATAGATTATTTTATTGGTTTCAGAATATATTTTTCTTGATTCCATATTAATAGCGAGATTCGACATTAATATGCATAAATAAAAAAATAAATTCAAATGAAAAATTCACAATTTTGACCATAATAAACCAAAAAAATTAAAAAAGAATAATTTTTCTTAAATTTATTTTAAACTCGTAAATAAAAAATTCCTTAAAAGAAATGTAGAGATGATGCAAATAAGAGAACAAGTATTTTTGATAAGAATTAAAGAAACGTGAAATTGTAAATAGTATTTATATATATTACATAATTCTACACGTATAGTATTTACATGATAATACACGTGATTTTTAAAAATAACTTATTTTTTTTGTGCTGAAAATATAATTTAAAAAGATTGTGACTTTGAAACTTTCATAAAAGTAGGTTCAAATTTAGAGAAAAATTTTCTTTTTAAATTATTAATTTCCTTTTTGAAATTTCTATAGCATAAATATTTGATTATGGTTTAAAAATACAATTTTAAAGAGGAAGAATTCTTTAATTTCAGTAAATTTGTAGTATGCTAAGATCTTATTCCTACTCACTTGGATATTCATATCCTTATAAAATTGTTTTGTTTAAAATATCTTATAACATCTGTTTAATAGCCACTTGTAACATCTGATTATAGTATTCTCTGCCATAACATCTGAAAATAGTATTCTCTGCCATTATATCTGAATATAGTATCCTCTGCCATAATATTTGAGAAAGTATTCTCTGTCATATCATCTGAATATAGTATTCTCTCTCATAACATCTGAATATATATTATTCTCTGTCATAACATCTAAATATATATTATTCTCTGCAATTACATCTGAATATAGTATTCTCTGTTATAACATCAGAATATAGTATTCTCTGCCATAACATCTGAATATAGTATCCTCTGCCATAACATTTGAGTATAGTATTTTCTGACATAACATCAGAATATAGTATCCTCTGCCATAACATTTGAGTATAGTATTTTCTGACATAGCATCAGAATATAGTATTCTCTGTCATAACATCTGAATAAGGTATTCCCTGTCATAACATCAGAATATAAAATTCTCTGCCATAACATCAGAATATAGTATTCTCTGTCATAACATCTGAGTATAGTATTCTCTGTCATAACATCTGAATATATATTATTCTCTTCCATAACATCTGAATATATATTATTCTCTGCAATTACATCTAAATATAGTATTCTCTGTCTTTAACAACATATAAAATACTATAATACTTCAAAGATGAAGGTGAATTTCCAAAATATGGCAAAAGGCTATTAAAAAATAAATCTATTATCTTAAAAAGCTAAAATTGTCGATTGGGAGTGATAAATATTTATTACAACATAAAAAATCGAATCCTTGCAACGCTTTTATAACTACGAAACGCATATTATTATGATAGTCAACTACAATGTAAACATCTGGTTAATAACAGTAGAAACAAGCAGATGAGAAATTTTCAAATGCATTCTTGAAATAAAGCAAAATTGTACAAACAAAAGCAAAATAAAAATTTCAAGAATATTTTCTCATTATTTAGTAAAGAATAAGCTGAATTTTAAAACTACAATAACTACTTTTTATCACTTTTGCATATGCTTTATCTTCCTAAATGTAAAATTCAAATTCAAATTTTTAAACTGGATGCAAATAATATGAACTTTGTCGTTAAAAAATTTTTTAAACACACAATGTTCAATAACACTGTCAAAAAAACTGTATTATGATTTTCAGACTATGTGATAACATTGTATTATGAATTGATCCAAAATTCATAGTGAAAAAGTAAAATTAATTATTTAAAGGTATTAAAAATTGCGATTTATTTAAAGGTGTTAAACAACAAGCATTTAATATGAATAATCTTATTTTGGGTACTATTCATTTAAAAAAATATATTATAATTCAGAAACGAGATTTCGTAAAGAAATTCCTTCTTAATCATATAATCATTCAGCCTGACATACTTATTCAATATGTTTATCTTGTCTACCTAAGTTAAAAGCCTTTCCTTTTATCTATACAGATCAATAGTTTAAAGTTTTTATCGAAAATTAAGAAAACAAAATTTATCACTGAAAAATCAAAGGAATTTATGAAATTAATAGATTTTATATTAACTCATGATAATTTTTTTTAATTTACCACCTAAAATGTTTTACTATAAAAAATTTCATGTCATGAAGTTAATGTGAAATATTTAATTAATTTATTTGTAAATAAACAATAATAATGATATTCAAAACAAATTCATTCAATACATTATTCAACGAAGATTTTTAACAAAGTTATTGCTTGTCATTTCACAAATCTTAAATATATACGTAACAATTTTCTGGTCAATGTAATTTACCACTTAAAATTTATTACAATACATTTACCAGAATATTGTTACATATATATTTAAGATTTATCAAATAACAAGCAATAACTTTATCAAAAGTCTTCTTCGTTGAATAATGTATTGAATGAATTTGTTTTGAATATTATTATTGTTTATTTACAAATTTATTTATTAAAATTTATTAAATTTTTATTAAGTGTATACAATTCTAGTCTAATTAAGTTAGACAAAATGTTTTCAGATCCAATAAGAAATGATGATTAATAGCTCATTCTTCCCTAATCAATAAATTGCTTTATATTTTTAACCTTTACTTATCAATAAATTGCTTTATTCTTTTAGTATTTGCTTATAGGACGTATGTATTTATGTATGGAAGCTTAATAAAACATATCATTTGACCTCAGTCTACTAAATTTGGCATTAATATATTTTGAGTTGTGAGAATGCGTATATTTAAACAGCTGTGTTAAAATTTTTAGGACAATAATAACTGAAAACTAAGTGATATTTCAAGTTTCCCAAATATCATCCCAAATTATAAAAGGATAAAATTTATTTTTCTCTTATATAGACGAATTGCCTTTCGTATGGAAGCAATATAGTTGCATAATTTTTTTAATAGCATAGTAGTATTACTTGACCTTGGCATAGTGTCTTTATGTGATAATCGTTAAATAATAATGACATTCTGATATCATAGAATTACAATGATTTATGCGTAAAATACATCAGATGCTGAAATTTACTATATTGATATTGATAAGTATTTAATAGAGGGAAATTTTTCCATGACAAATAAGAAAATAAAATTAAAGCACTGATAAATAAAATGTACAATTTGAAGATAGATTACCGGGACTGTACTTGCTAATGATATTAATTACTTGATTGAAAATCATTTAATAAATATTACTCACTCTTAGATACCATAATAATGGCTTACTATTGGCGTTATGATACTATGAATTGGGACTCCATTAGTATGATTCATGCATGCCATAAGTCAGAAAATCAAATATGTTTTCATAAACATTTAACAGAGGGAAATTTTTCTGTGACTAATAAGATGAAATTACAGTTCCTACAAATATATTGTACAATTTGAAGATAGATTACCTGGACAGTACTTGTTACAGCATTAATTACTTGCTTGGACATTATTTATTCTTGGATATGATTTAACGGAAATTACTTGATCTAGGCACATTGTCATCACATATTAATGGGACTCTGATACCATGGAACGTCATTCCATTACAATGATTTCTCCATAAAATACATCATATAGATATTTATAAATATTTAATGGAATGAAATTTTTCCTTTTCATATAAGAGGTTGAAATTAAAATTCCGACGAATATGTACCATTTGAAGATGGCTTTGCTAATGGCACTAATTACTTACTTGGACATTATTTGTTCTTGGATATTATTTAATGGAAATTGCTTGATCTTGGCATAGTGCCATTACATGTTAATGGCACTCTGATATCATGGAACATCATTAAATTACAATGATTTCTACATAAAATACATCAGATGCTCAAAATTACTGTATAGATATTCATAAATATTTAATGGAAGGAAATTTTTCCTTGGCATATAAGATGAAGAAATTAAAGTTCCGACAAATATGTACCATTTGAAGATAGATTTGCTAATGGCACTAATTACTTGCTTGGACATTACTTGATCTTAGACATTACTTAACAGATATTACTTTCTTTTGGACGTTACTTAATGGATATTGTTTGCTCTTGTCATAGTTCCGTTAATATCTAATGGTACTATAATTCTATGGAACAAGAATCCATTACAATGATTCATGCATATAATAAGTCAGATACTTAAATATACTTTATAGCAAATCGTAAACATGAAGTCATAAGCAATTTGAAGATAGATTACCAAGCAAGTAATTATTGCTAACAGCATTAATTAATTGCTTGGATATAATTTAATTGACATTATTCTTGGCATAGTGTCATTACATGCTAATGGCACTCTAATATCCTGGAACGCCATTCCATTACAATGATTTCTACATAAAATACATCAGATGCTTAAATTTACTGTATAGATATTTATAATTATTTAATGGAAGGAAATTTTTCCTTGGCATATAAGATGATGAAATTAAAGTTCCGACTAATATGTACCATTTGAAGATAGATTTTTTAATGACACTAATTACTTGCTTGGATATTATATGATCTTAGACATTACTTAACAGATATTACTTGCTTTTGGATGTCACTTAATGGATATTGTTTGTTCTTGTCATTGTTCCATTAATAGCTAATGGTACTATAATTCTACGGAACAAGATTACATTACAATAATTTCTACATAAAATACATCAGATACTTAAACTTACTATATATATAAATATGTATGAATATTTAATGTGATGAAATTTTTCCTTGGCATAGAAGATGATGAAATTAAAGTTCTGACAAATATGTACCTTTTGAAGATAGATTTTCTAACAGCACTAATTACTTGCTTGGACATTATTTGATTTCAGACATTACTTAATAGATGTTAATTGCTGTTGGACGTTACTTAACGGATATTGTTTACTCTTGTCATAGTTCTATTAATAGCTAATGGTACTATAATTCTATGGAACATGATTCCATTACAATGATTCATGCATATAATAAGTCAGATACTTAAATATACTTTATAGCAAATCGTAAACATGAAGTCATAAACAATTTGAAGATAGATTACCAAGCAAGTAATTATTGCTAACAGCATTAATTACTTGCTTGGATATAATTTAATTGACATTACTCTTGGAATAGTGTCATTACATGCTAATGCCGCTCTGATACCATGGAATGTCATTCCATTACAATGATTTCTACATTAAATACATCAGATGCTTAAACGTACTATATTTATAAATATTTATAGGAATGAGACTTTTTCTTGGCATTTAAGATGATGAATTTAAAGATCCCATAAATATGTGCCATTTGGAGATAGATTTGCTAATGGCAGTAATTACTTGCTTGGACATTATTTGTTCTTAGACTTTACTTAACAAATATTACTTGCTCTTGGATGTTACTTAATGGATATTGTTTACTCTTGTCATAGTTCCATTAATAGCTAATGGTACTATAATTCTATGGAACAAGATTACATTACAATGATTCATACATATAATAAGTCAGATACTTAAATATACTTTATAGCAAATAATAAACATGAATTAATAAATGTGGGATTTAAATGGAATTTAAAACATACAATAATCTCGTGAATCACCAAAGGGGGTTGGTATTTACATAATTCTATATTATCACATTTTTCGAAAAACAATTTTTAGCTTAATTTCCAAAGAAATGTATCTTGAATTGAAGAAAGCGGTTTCGTAGCTCAAAAGAAAGAGCTTATCAGTTCAAAACGAAAAAATACGACTTATGCTGCTAAATGGGCACATTAAAAGGATAGAATAAAATGTTCTAGAAGGAAGGTTCTCATCTTTAGATCAGAATATGATCCAAAGGCATTAGAACCGAAAGAAAATTGTAGAAAAAAATCAATAAAATTTATAGAGTATAAAAACAGCAACAACTAAAAAATCAAATGGCAATAGAAAACAAATGAGTTTAAAGATTCACTACCCTTCCATCTGATGCGTAAACTGCACTAAACACTTATGCCTGGTGCAAGGGAGCATTTTCATGCCCAGATAAGACTATATTGACAATTTTTTTTCAACATTTAATGGGTTACCGAACCTTCACGTCTAGCGGAGAAACAGAAACCTACTAGAAATTATGTTGTCAAGCCCCCTATCTTCACGTCATACTAAAAAACGTAAAAAGGGGAAGGGGGATGTGAAGATTCCTCACCCCCCTTTTACTCGTTGCGTGAAAAGTACAGAATTCTTATGCCGAAGTAAAAACTGGTGCTGCAAGAAGAGCTCGTGCGAGAACGTAAAAAAAGATGCCTAAGATGACAGGGATTGTTGGAGGGTGATGGAAGGAGAAGGAACGCGAATATGAGAAGGATCAGACATTTAGATGATGGATGGGAGCTATGAAATCTCTCTTTTTTTCCACCCCCCCACCTCTCACTCTTCCTCTCTCTTTTCGTTTATTCTGTATTTCTCTTACCTTGTAGTAAGAAGAAAAGGTGTGAAAGAAAAGAAAACGATTTTTTTCACTTCACTTTTCTTCAGGTTTTTCTTAAAGGTCGTATTTTATTTGTTTTAAATTTTTTTGTTTGTTTGTAGGCAACTTATATGCGAAAGTAGGTCGGACTTTTTATATATAAAGGAGGTAATATTAATCAAGGATTTTTTTAATGAGTTTGCTGTCTTTGGGATAAAACATGGTTTAATTTTTTCCTCTTGCCAACAATGGAGGGATGAAAGACGCGTTTTATAATAGGCGAAGAAAAGAGTTTGATTTATAATTTTTATCTCGCGCGCCGGATTTATTCATTTTATAGGGGTAGTTATTAGTAGGCATTTACGTGCACCTGGTTTATGGTATAAAACAAAATTAGATTTTTTTTTCGTCGGATGGTTGAAAAATTGGTCTACAAAAAGAATGGAAAATTATACTAGAAATTAATTGAATTATTTCAATGCCAATATTTAATACAAATTTGTATTTTAAATTCAACACCTAATATTCTAATTGAAAAAAATTGTGTTTTAAATTAAGAAGTTAAAGGATTTAGAATAGTAAACTCGAATTTTATATAAGAAGTTATGTATAATTATTACAAATTATAGTTTGAAAATTGCATAAGAAACTAATTCAGCTATTTCAGTGCAAATGACTAACGTAAATTTGTATTTTACTTTAAACATTTAAATATTTTAATTGAAATTAAAATTGTATTTCAAAATTAAGAAAATAATTGATTTAAGGTAAATTCAATTCAATTTTATTTTAGAAACTATGAATGATTTATAAATTAAATTAAAACTTAAATGACTTAAATTATACGCATAATTTTTTTTTGAAATTATAAAGAAGTGTTAAAAATTATATAAAAATTAGTTATAATTTTTATAACTAATTTTATGCTAATGTTTGTTATAAAAATAACTAAATTTATGCTAATTTTCAACTATTTCAATGCTAATGTTTGATGAAAATTGTATTTTTCAAAAAGCATTTAAATTTTTAGTTGAAATTACAATTGTATTTTAAATTAAAAAATTAAATGATCTAAATGAATAAATTTGAATTTTACATTAGAAATTACATAGAATTATTAAAAATTGTATTAGAATTTTATTTGAAAACTATACTAGAATTTAATTTAACTACTTAAATGCCAATGTTTAATGCAAATTTGTATTTTATTTCAAACATTTAAATATGTTAATTTAAATGAAAATCGTATTTTAAGAAACTATATTATTTATATTAATAAACAGTAATTTTATAATAAGCATTTTCAAAACAGTATTTTAGGGAAGAAATACATAATTATTTTTAAAAACAGGATAATTAATATTAAACTCCTTGTTATAAACAAATTTTAAAAAATAGCTTATTTACATAATGAAAGAAAAATAATAAAGAATACCTAATTTAAATTATGAAAAGGTTTGAAGCATAAGAAAAAATATTGTTTTTCTTGAAAAATTCAAAATCAGAAACAAAATGATTCTATTAAATTTAAGTCTTCGTTCTCACAACTTTTCAGAAACTTTCTTCAAAAAAAAAAAACATGCACTCGATTAGTAACAAAATAGTCAGACTGCGCCCGTAAAAATTATAAAGAATACTATATAAATAGAGCCACCGTTTATACATTGTTGCTATCCTTCAATGAATATTATAGATATCATTTTGAAAGAAATATAAATCACCATTTTTTAATGAGATGAACCCACCTTTATAATAATTCATAGATTATAAAACCAAGATTGTTACTATGTTGAGATTCGTTATAAAATATATATTATGAATAACGAAAATTGTTCTTTGTGCTTAAATAGGAATTGAAGTACAGGTACTATTTCAGTTGTTTCATCAGCATGTAGTATAAGATCACGGAAATATAAATGTCAATAAAACGCAAAGCCATAATCAGTAACATTTCTTTTGGATTTTATGGTATGTAGTACAGGTTTATTTTGTCTTTTTCCAGCCATTGGTATATTATATCTATATAGATGTAGATTTATGTCAAATACTTTAAAATTGATAATATTATTTTTAAATGATAGTTTTCTATCTTCGTTATTATGAATGAATATCATATCTTTTTTAATATCAGTATCTGTCTAGTAAAATTAATAAAAATAATATATGATATTTAAGCACACTGTACATTAATTTGACGTTTCGTAAATTCAAAAGAATAATTAATTCAGTAAGAAATTATGTCTATTTCCATTTCTCAGAAATTATGTTCAAATACTGTATTAAATCATCAAAATTCTTATTAGATTCTTTGGAAGGAATTGCACTGTAACGTACATTGCAAAGATATGTTTTGATGATGTAAATATTTAACTAATATAAACTATATCTTAATATTATTCATTTTATATATGAATATAATAAAGATATAAGTTACAGATTTCTGCAGATATAAATTGTTTGATAAACTTCAATACTCTTTTCAAAAAGTTTCCTTTTTTTAAAAAAAATTAAAGAATTGATGCTCACTTAATTTTAGAGAATTAATAAATAAATGCATCCTTTCTTATAATAAATGTAAAAGTGATATTTAAACTATTTTCTTTGTAAAAATTAATAGATTTAAGAATTGTTAAAAATTGAGAAAATAATAATTCTTTTAATCTGACAATTTTTATTGAGATTTATTGAAAATAAATTTTGATAATAATCCATGAAAATTCTTATAAGGTTCCTTATAAATAATTTTTTTGTTTATCAATGTAAACAAATTCTTATCATAAAATATTTAGTTATTAAAAATGAAGTGAATTTAAGGATACCTTTATAACAGATATCCCCCCATTTCGCAAATAATCCTTATTGTATTAAGATTAAGACATACAGCTAAATGTTTCTTATTACTTAAATATTTGTATATGCTTATAAGAAAGAAAATGTATAAGAAAAATTTGTAGTGTCATAGAATTTGCTAATATGAAAAATGTTCATTTATTTTTTTTTTCTTTATAAATTCTTACAAAGTTACTACCATGTTTCTCTAAAATTTATTTACCATTAATAAGTTTTATATGATTCTGCATTAGTTTTTTTACAAAATATTTGCTTAGGAGTATAAAGATGCTTAGAATATCTCTGCAATAAACTACTGTATTCAAGCAAATCTCTTCCGAAATATCGATAAAGGTTAGTAGAAATTGTATTTCTAAGTACCACTGACACATAACATTTATATACCATAAATTGGTTTTAATAAGGTGTGTTGTTAGGTAAAGATTTTAATTTTTTTTCTTTAACATTTATAAATATTTCGCAAATTAGAGTATTTTTTTATTAAGATTTAAAAGAAATATTTTTGATCACAAAAAAAAAAAAATTAGAGGAATGTATTCTGAAACTTATTTTACATTTAATAGTATAGTTTGAAAAATGTTAAAACTTTTTTAAAAAATTATAAAGATGAATTTTATTTAAATTTATTAAAATAAATTTCTAGGAAATCATACATCAAAAATTATTTAAATTTAATTTAATAAATTCTTAAATTTAATTTAATAAATTCTTAAATTTAATTTAATAAA
>JAOUZG010007398.1:3465938-3489127 GCA_026289955.1 Argiope argentata | reverse complement strand
AATTTAATAAATTCTTAAATTTAAATTTAATAAATTTCTAGGAATTTACACCAAAAATTACAAAACTGCATAAATTAGATTTTTGATCAAGAAGTTATTTGAAAATAACAGAAATATTTCTCAAAAAAAAGTAACAACTTTTTTTTCAATGTGTTTAAATGAAAGGTAAAAAGTCATTTTTAAATCAAACAAAATTACCATGCTGTATTTTGAAATTTAACTTTGTTAATTATCTTTTTTTTATTTATAATCATAAATTTGCAGCATTTTAAAATAACTTTTTAACTATAAAATAGTAAATTGATATCTCATTTTAGAAAACCGAGCCATGTATGCAATTGTAAAATATGGCAGTTTCTTAAGTAGAGTATGATAATTAATTTCATAAGAACCTCGAATTTACTTTTTATTCTGATAATAAACTTTTATTATCATGATAAACTCATAAAAAAATTACACTAAATAAAGTGCATGGCATATAAAGCAATTCTTATTATTTTCTTGAAAATTACTGGTGCTATTTGAAACAGGAAGATTATTATTATTATTGTTCTTATTATTTTGCTTTTTAGCATTTTCATACATTTGATTAGTATAAATGAAATCTTAAGTTTACACTTTCATATTTCGTATACATATATTTTTTTTAATTTTAAATATCATTGGATTTTTTTTGTATTTTTAGTCAATAGCACCAAAAATTAAGTTACTAACATTTCGAGAAGTCAAGGAATATTTTTTTTCAAACTTGAATTTAAAAACATCATTTAAAAATATATTAAGGAACAAAAATTACATAAATAGCTATTTATAAATCATTAAAATTTTAAATCCAAAACGTAGTAATATCATACAAAATATCTCAAAATTTGTATAACAATTCTCACGCTCAAAAAATCCATATTTTTTCCAAGTTTTATTTTAAAAAGAAATGTTGTAGTCTTGTGAATTTCTTTAAATAATATGCAGATGAGTTTTGAGATTGTTCAATCTTTTTTATAAAGATATTAATAAAAAACAGAAAAAGTGTCTGAAAAGATATAGAGACATCAGACAAGAGTATTCTTCATAATGATGAGGAAATTTGACAAATAAAAATTTGTAAAACTCTTCATGAAATATTTCATATCATTTTGAAAATAAAGTATTTGGAAAATTTATAAAAACTGATAATACTTTTAAGATAATTTGCCAAAAGTATTTTTACATTACTATTTAAAATAAATACATAATTAATGTATTTCTGTTTAATTATATTTTATTTATAGCAGAGATTCTCTAAATAACAGTTTTGATGTCACACATAAATACAAAATTGTTCAAATATTTATAAACATGTATATGTTCGTGTATGTTAAGCAAAAGTATATTAATGTCATAAAATATCCAAAAGCACTTTTTTACTACAAATCACTTTTATTTTACTACAAATTTATTACTGTCCTTTAACAGAAAAGTGATAGACTCGGTTGATAATTTTTTAGCTAGAATTCGACCGAATTCATATTTATGTCATTTTAGAACTTCAAGTATCTCATATTATCTTTGTATTACCATCTCAGAATTAAGAAAAAGGAATATTTGGTATAAAAAATATAATAGCTTTCTGAAAATTTATTAAATTTTATATTTTCTCTATGTGGAGTATTTCTTGTATGATAATTAAAAGGGTACATAATATTTTATTTGGAAACAATTAAGAACATGTTTATATCATAGTTTCGTTTGTTTTGATAGAAGTCGCGAATGAGAAAAATGTTTTATATTAAAAGTAAGTCGTAGAAAATAGGTTTGAAAAAGTATCTCTTCTCAAACATATTAAATCCAAAATTTCGTATGAATGTTTATTCTGGCTTAAAGACCATATACCAAATTTCACATATTCAGTTCATTTTTTAATTATATGCTCACAAGCAAATAGATATAATTCGAAAATGTTTTTGTTTTCAATTTCAAAAAACCTAAAATTAAGAAATATGGAAATCTAAAGGCTTATAGTATTACAATACTTTTTGATTTAATACCTTTTATAACAGAAAGTGATTATAAATTATTGATATTAATCAGAAGAAGCTTTAAATCTGTATCGAAGTACAGCTTCTTAAGCACTGTAAATTCGCCGTAACGTAGTATTTGGTACCCTATCGCCGACGCTCCCATTCACACGCTCAAATGAACGAAACAACCCAAGGTTTTTAACGAGCAATCACCGAATGATTTCGCGATAGCTGGCGGTAAATTTTATCGCTCTTCGGCTGCACTTGGAAGATTTTACAGTAGCAAGGGAGAAAAACATATTTTAGTTGGTTGTTAACATATTTTAAATTAATTGTTAACATATTTTAAATTATTTGTTAACATATTTTAAATTAATTGTTAATACATTTTAAATTAATTGTTAATACATTTTAAATTAATTGTTAAGATATTTTAAATTGTTTATTAGAATATTTCAAATTATTTGGAAATGTATTTTAAATTAATTGTTTACATTTTTTAAATTAATTGTTAACATATTTTATATTGTTTGCTCGAATATTTCAAATTATTTGTTAACATATTTTAAATTTTTCATTAGTACAATTAAAATTGTTTGTTAACATATCATTTCCTCCACTTAAAAAAAATATTTATTTGAATAGTAAAGGTTCAAAAATGCTTGCTCATATTCTTAATTTAACATTTTGTATCGTGAAAAAAAAAGAAATAAATTTCTTATTTTTAGAAAAACAATGTATATGAAAGTAATGTATCTACTTGGGAATGTCAAGTTATTTAATATTAAATCTATCGTTATCGCCTATCAAAATAATAATGAATTACTTCGTCATTTTTTGTAAATTATCTTTCGAAGATTATTAAAATTTCGATGCAAATATTTTTTAATGAAATAGTTATGTAATAAAATAAATTAATTTTTACTAATGTGTAACAATTGAAATCAAAACAAAATCCTGAACTAAAACAAATTTGAGATTTTAATGTATGATATAAATTAAGCTGCATTTTATAAGAGATATTATAGTATTTGAAATATTGTATTTAGTTTTTTAATTTTTAAAATTTTAATAAAACATTTTTTGAAAATGAGAAGCAGTAATTTAAGCATAAATAATATCATTGAAACTGAGAATTTTGATTTAAATATATATTTATAATAATCAAAAATTACATTACTTATCAAGTTAAAAACATTTTTTTATTATATAAATATTTAATACTTTTTTATTATTATTTATTTAGATTATTTACTCTAAAACCCTCTTAATTGGAACTGTTTTCTCCGGACAAATATAAACATTAGTTGTTTACATTTTGCAATTTCCTTACAACAAAAAATAGATTTTTTAAAATTTCATTTTGTTATTAATTTTTTCGTAAATTAAAATTTAGTCGCATTTTCGAATCATATTTGTCATAAAATATAAACTTTTAAAAGGGCTTTTCACTTTATTTCCTTCATATTATTAAATTTTATTAAAAGGTACATTAATTAAAAACGAATCTCAAATTAAAATGTAACGAGATTATATAAAAATACTAGCACACTTGAAATGATTGATTTAATTATTCGATTTTTATTTAGCTATTTAAGTTCTATTATTAAATTCTACAAGTTGAAATTATTCTCTTTATTGAATTAATATACAAACTAAAAGTGATGGATATTATGTCCTTTGAAAAATGTCTGTAAATGTTACTTCCTTACAGATGCAATAACCTAACAGGGAATGCTCGTTATTTTATGATGCTATGTTAACATTTGATAGTCGAATATTATTGATGGCGACTTAATAAATCAGTGTGGATATTTTAATGTTGCATTCATTACAGAAAAATATACTCCATTGCATTTAGTAAAATAGTTCTAAGTAATCCTTAAAATATGAAAAACTCTTCTCACAATAAGTATTTAAAAATAGTTAATATTTTTATGAAAGGTTTAGTTTTAAACTGCGATGATGATTATTATGAGTAGTATAATTTTGCATTGATTATGTTTTGTTCTCTCTTAACTGAAGATTTAAAATATATATGGCATCAGGAATTGGCGATGCATAATTCTCAGCTTATTATTAACAAAAGTCGTCGGTGACTTAAACATGATTGTTGATAACATGCTGATCATGATTAAACGTACATGATTTTAGACATGGTAATGAACATACTAAAAAATTTATCACCTGTGATGGTACAATGTGTCAATATGTACTGACAAAGAAATTAAATGACTTGAGTATCATTCAGTTTTTATTTTGGAGCATGTTATTTTTAGAAAAATGACTAGTAGAATAAAGTTAAATTTAAAAAGATCTACGTAAAATAGTTCGATTTTTTAATGTTTTAAACTTTTTTTCATATAAAAAATGCCATTCTTGGCAAAAAAATATTCAAATGGATATTTTTGAAAACGACTACATATAGATTTTTTTCCTTTGAAAGCTATATCCTCCAATTAGAATAAAAGAAATACGAATACATTGTTTTGAATCCAAACGCAACAATTATTTACATATTAATTATTAATATAAAGCGATTAAATTGAAAGTACTTTTTCATACATGATTGTATGAAGAATATTTTTTATCCATTTAAATACATTTTTAATATTCTGAATTTTGGAATAATGTGATATTTAAGGCATGTTTTAGAAGAAAAAATCATATTTCTGATATGAAAATCATGTTTAAATCAATAAAGTAAAAAAATTATACATAGTTTTGAGAAAAATGTTTTATGACTATTATCTAATAATAAATTCAGCATTGTCAGCTTTAAAGCTTTAAGTAAAACAAAGTTATACTAAATTAAATTAAATTAAAAGTGGGAAAGAAAGGTCTATAGAAAAAAACATAAATTTTCCTCGGGAAAATTAAATAACTGCCATCATAAATTATAAATTTTCATTTGAAAAGTGTTGAATGCAAAACTATTCAGACATATCTCAAAGCATTATTTATGATGTCATGCATCAATTTATTAATAGAAATTTTATTACTTCATTCACAAATATTGACATTTTCAAAGTAAATTTATGAGAAGTCTTATGTGAATATCAAAAGCATTAATTATAATAGGAATCACGAGTATATTACTAATAGTCGAGTATATTATTAATAGTTTTTCAAATTTTAGGTATATTGAAAATATAGACTCTACATTGTATTTGGAATAACTTGCAGTATTGTGTCTAAGTAGACTCAGCAATCATTTCTTCAAAATCGTAAATTATTTATGATTAATTATTGTTTTAATCTCATGTCATTTGAGAATAAATATATAGTATATTTCATAATTATTTGCTTTCTAAAAAAATATTGTTTACAAATTTTCAGTTACAGAAGTGTTTATTATTAAATTGCATGTGAAATCGTTTATTATTAAATTGCATGTGAAATCGCACAATAAGTCTATCTAATAATTACGGACCTGATATATTTGCCTTAAAACTACCGACATTTTCAAAAATAAATAACATTATAGCATTTAGTATATGATAGAGTTTAAGTTTAATTTGAAGTATATAAATCGTTTTATCTTTTTTCGTATTTATTTCAAAATGAAACAAAGTATACTTTTAACTCATATTAATATTAAATTCAGAGAATGCATGAAAATAAAATTAGATTAGGATATAGTTTTTAATGTTCTGAATAATTTCTAGATTTTATTCACCTTTTTAAACATTTAAAGGCAAATATCGCAGAAAGTGTGGTTAGTAAATTATATATTTGTCATCTTAATAATAAAATAAAACTTAACTCCATTTAATTTCAAAGTTATTTCTATCAATAAAGGAATGATAAAGAAAATTTGTTGCTTCATACTTTTTTATTAGAATAAACTATTGGAATATGTTAACTAAAATGAAACAAAGAACCCTGGCTCTAATTTATTGTATTTTTAATTGAATTTCATTAATTATCGCTGGAAATAACGTGTATTTTGTGAGTGATTCACAGAATTTATTTAAAATGTTACTATAACATATAAAATTTTTAAGCTATAGTTAACGTTATTTACCTTTATGTTATTATTCACTCAAGTAAATACTAGTTAAGATTTATTTTGTTTAATCATTCGAGTCCTGTTTACATTTTTATTTTTGCATTTTACAAATCGAATATAATTACTTAGTTTCCTCAAAAAATGTATTAATTTACAGTTAAATTTTTAGCATTTTAAAAGAGCTGCTTTAATGATTACATAATTTTTAATTTTGTAAAAAAATTCAAACACATAATTAATTTATATTAATTTGGGTTTTTTTCTTTACATAACATCATTTCCTTGTACTTTTTTATATTTCTCGTTTCGTGTATGCGAATTGTAAGAGTTAAATTTAAAATAATTTTTTAAAATAATAACATGATCATCCACTTATTATTATTATTAATAATAATTTAATGAAGATAATGTAATTATTTTATGATAATAATTTACTTTATCTTTAATTTGACATAACAATAAGAAAATTTTGTCAGTGATCTTAAAAACTATACGGTAATCTAAGACATGTCTTAATGAAGAAAAAATATAAAGGAAGGTAATAAAGCAATTTATTATAAGTTATAATAAAAATATTTTTAAAAATTTAACGTAATATTAAAAATTTTAGCTCTAATTTAAGATATAAAGAAATTTATTTTGGAAATATCAATCAAATTTGTTGAAAAAAAAGAGTATAATGTTTTTTTCGTTAAAATTTGTGTGTTTTTATGCATAAAGGAAGTTTTATACACAAAGTAGTAAAATTTTTTAATCTTTTACTGCTCATTACTGTATTGTTGTTTTTTACACATATATTCAGAATTATATTGCTTCAATAAATAAGGGAATATGATAATTTAAAAACAAAAACGTATTTTTGAATTCCTATCATATTTTAGTTACAATGACTCTAATTGCTATTATAACTTTTATTAGATTTAGTTTTCTTTTAAATGTACAAATGGAATCTGAAAATTTCATTGATTATTTGAAATTCATGAACGTCCGAAAAAGCAAAGGAATAATTATCGAAATTACATGATCATTATTTATTACAGAATCATAATAAAAGATTTTGAATAATGAATAATTTCAAAATCTCTCATAATTTTTTTAAATCAAGTCCTTATTTGTAGCTTAAAGAAACATACAAGTGTTTTATGATGATTCATCTTAATCCTTATCATTAATAAATTGTATCATGATATGTTCATGGTTAAATAATGATTATTATAGACTAAGTATAAACCTGAAAGTCTGCATGCTTGTAAAAATTTCAGATTAAAAGAACTAATTGCACTTATTTACTTGAAAGCTTGTTTCTGCCAAGGAATAAATGTCAATATTACAAGGAAAGCGTATATATGACAAAATATATTTTGTTCTCGTAATAATAAACTGATAATGTTTGTTAGAATGCAGTTAAAAAATAAATATTTAAATTAGGCTTTTAAGAATTTATAATCATTTATTTGCTTACAGCAAATCAACATTTATCATAAACAGTTGCATTTGCATTTTAAAAATATGGATAACTAAAATTTTCAAAAATAAATAAAATAAACACATTTTGGAATTTCATATTTATACCTGTTTAAATCCCAGATTAAAATTATTCTGGATCGTTTCAAGTTTTCAACTTTTATAAAATATCTCCATAATTTTATTTCATGTTATCATTCTTAATTTTCTACTCTTGAGAACTTGAAATAAATATTGAAATTATGCTTTTAAAAATGTATAATCATTTATATTCTTAAAGAAAATTAATATTTATCATAAAATATTGTATTTACGTTTTAAAACTATAGATAACTGAAATTGCCAAAAATAAATAAAGTACAAACGCTTTTTAGAATAATATCCATATCTGCTTAAATCAGATGTGAAAATATTTCTGAGACTTTTCAAGCTTTTAACGTTTATCAAATATATACATAATTTTATTTCATGTTATCATTATTGGGTCTCTACTCTTGAGAACTTTTACATTTTTAGAACTTCTAACTTATTAGGAATCTTATCTTTGTGATTATCTTATTATTATGAATCTGTGTCTTTATCTGTATCCAAAACTATTAATAAAATAACTTTAATACAGATAATATTTAAGTTTTTATAGCTGGATAGCTGAAAACGATTTTAGTGAATTACAATCAATTTAAAAAACAGTTACATAGCATCATTAGAAACGTCAACTAACGTGTTAAATAACCAAATTTGGAGTAAACTGTTGAAATTTTGAATGTTTCGATTGACCTGAGAGCAATCTAATTTATTATGTCAATATATAAACATTCTTTGATCTAATCTTTACACAGAATAAATGATATTAAATGCTTTATTTCCCAAAATGGTAAATATCTTATTTTTAAATATATTGAATTTGAAATGATTTTTCTAAGAAATATTTAAGATGACAGATTTTTCATAAAGTCATTCAAATATTTAGAAGCTGGAAAAAAAAAACTTAATGTGTTGCAGTAAAAGAACTGTTTTTTTTAGAAATAACCATTTAATTAATTCAAAATGGGCCACGATTTTAGCTATTTATTTTAATTGAAAATAACATGGACAAATCAATCCGATTCAAATTACCTGAAATTCAACTATTTCATATATATGATGCTGAATAATATGAAAGTAATTTATTAAAATACTACTATTTCAATTAAAATTTAAAAAAATATATTTTTATAAATCATTGCATAATTACTATAATAAATAAGCAATGACAAGATCTACTCACTAGCATCAAAGATCAAGGATGCTTTAAAATATTTCAAATTGTTAGGATTTCAAATTTTTCAAATTTTTCAAATTTATGATGTTTTGAATAATATAAAAGGCAATTATTGAAATGCTACAATTTCACTAGAAATTGAAAAAAAAAAATACTTTGATAAACTATTGTATAGTTACTATAATAAATAAACAATGACAATAACTACTCACTAGCATCAAAGATGATCGAGGCTTTAAAGTAGTTCAAATTATTTGGATTACAAATATTTCAAATTCATCAAATATTTCAAATTTTTGATGAATAATATAAAAAAATTAATTCAAATGCTAAAATTTCAATAAATATTTAAAAGAGAAAAATAAATTTTAATAAATTGTTGCTTAATTACCTTAATTCAACAAACAATGACTACAACTACTCGCAAGATGAATGATGCTTCGATCTAGTTCAAAGTGCATGAATTTCAAATATTTCAAAATTTACGATTTCGAACTGACAAAAAAAGCACTTACTCTCCATGAAGCTTCTAGAAACGTCATCCAGGGATGTTGTGGCTCAGCGCGAACAAATGTGAAATTTAAATTTCAAGGCCATTCTGGAAGCGCAATGTGGGTCAGTAGTGCGTCAGGTTTGAAAAGGGGTGGGGATTTTTTTTTTCATTCTGTCGCGCGTGTGAGGGGGAGTACGCTATGACTGAGAGGGAAAAAAAGGGGGCTCTATCTGTTCCCTTGGTAGCAACCCCCCCCCCCCCCTCCCCAGTTCTGTTCCTCAGATACAGATGCTGGGGCTTCTACATTTTGTGTGTGGCAGAATTCGAATAAAAATATGTGCGCCAAGTGAATCACCTTTGTTTCTTACTTCCGGGAAAATGTTGATGTCATGAGCCTTATGCTATTCCTTGATGTCATGAACCTTAAGGAATAGCATAAACTCATGATATTCCTGAATAATACATATGTTGGTGAAATACATGCTTTTGATAGTAAATATTAGATTATGCCGTCAAAATTTCCTAACCAAAGTATTCAGAGTGGCCTTATTTCTTAATTTTGAATTTATTTAAAAAATGAATATTGATTATGTATTCCATATAAAATTTTACACTCTTTATATCAAATGTTAATTTTTTAAAAAAAAGCTTCCAACAGAACTTCTATTTAAATTATCTATTAACAATTTAAATAAGCATGCTAATGGATGTTCTCATCCTTTGATTAAAGATATATGCAAGAGTTTTAACTTTTAAATTTACTCATTTTTGCATTCAAGAAGCAAGTAAGGACAATCCTCTTTTTTTAAATTCATTCAATGGTTTATTAATATATACTGAAAAAGCCTTTTTAAAAGGAATTTTTGCATCTTATTGTTAAAATGCAAATAGAATTTCTTTTTATTCTTAAATGCTGGAACAAATAGAATTCTATCGAAAATTACCAATATTCTACAATATTTTTAAAAAATTACAAGCACAAATAATTACAAACACAAGTTTTTAAACTGTTTAGGTAATAATGTAATAAATTATAAAATTCTGAAAATAAAATTATCTCTAAATATAATTAATATTTTAACAGTAGAAAAAGATTTAAAAATAGAAGATTAGATTTAATTTTTTAAAAATTAAATATTGAATATACTCGACTAGTTATAACCAAAAAAATTAGAACAGTTTCCATAAAAATTTTCAAATTCTTTTGGAAGAATTATGATTAATTCTCAGAACTTTATCTACCTTAGATTTCATTTAATGGTAGATAAAAGTATTTTTCATTTAAGGTAGATTTTCAAAAAGATTCAAACTAACGCTTTTGCTTTAGACCTGCTGCTCTAACTTGCTTCAAACATTATATCATATTATTAGAGCTATATTTTACACTATGAATACATCATACGTTGTATATAATTTTTCTCTTAGGTCGTAAGAATCACTAAATAATTATAAAACATGCAATTATTTAGAATGTGTTTTGTATGATTATGAGGTTTGAAAAAATCGTATAAGTGCCGATAGGACATAAATATTTGTATAAGAACTTTTGTGTTTTAAATCTTTTTTTATTTCTTAAATTTAAATATATGCCCTAGATATTATTTGATAATATTATATATTTTTTACTTATTATAATTTATAAAGATAGATTTTAATTATTAGAGTTTTTATAGTAGTTTATATTATAGTTTTATTTATAGTAATCTATATTATAGTTTTATTTATAATAGTCTATATAATAGTTTTTTGTAGCAGTCTATATATAAAGTCTAGTTTTATTTATAGTGTATATTCTCATTTCTATATTTTCATATAGTTCATTAGTGAAGAATTATAAATATACGTCTGTAAAATAGCTCTGTGAAATAGAAATTTTCCAATAGGATTTTGATAACAATTTTTAATTTGAAAATGATATTGATATCATTTTTGATTTCATCAATTTGTTTCATTTTTGCATGTAGCTCGTCGCTTCTGTCAGATGAGTTTCCCATAGTAATTCTATTTGAGCTAATTATAATCAATAGCTTATGGATATAATCTTATAATCTATCAATGAGCTTATAATCCTATTTAAGCTAATTGATATAATCAAGGTCATTCAAACAATTGAAAGTTCTCTTTGCATGTATAAAGAAATTTTAAATATTATTTAGCATGATGAGTGTGAAACGACTCATCATATATGAATTGACTTAGTATTATTTAAATCTGTATAATTCACATTAAGCAGGTTATAGCTCAAATCAGAAAAGAAATAAATTGCAGGTAACTGATGATTCTTTTTTATATTTAGCACCTATCGATCCATAAATATAAATTATTTATTAATTGCCTAGTTTTGAATACCTTCTGAATCATCTAGGAATAATAAATTGTTGATTATACAGATATTTCATCATGCAGGCTTACTCGGTGCAGTTCCATCCTAAAATTTTCACATGTATGAGTTATACTTCCGCCTTAACTAGGCCCCACACCTACACCCCTAGAAAGGAAAAAAAAATTACCACCCTCTCCAAATCTCCCGCCCTGCATCCCCAAAGTGGCCTCTCTGACTATACAATGCAAAAAAACTATCTACAGCACCCACGCGCTTCGTCCCGTTCGCGTGCCTGGGGCCCCCTAAAGGGGTGTGGACCCCTGAATGGCCCCCATAATCCGCCCTACTTTCGCTACTCTCCGAATTCGGGTGACCTACTTTTTTACCAGGAATAATTATTAAATGCTATGAGTCACTATACGTCCAAGGTCAGCCCATCTGAGTAATATGGGCCAGTAGGACGGTTATTTTTTATTATATTATTTTGTGAGGGTGGATGGATCTCGTGCGAGGGTGGTTGTTTGGTGATTCGGTGCAGGAATCGCCATTTTTTTTTTCATTTCACTTCCGTGTTTGATTTTTGTGCAGAGACCTATGAGATATTTTTTGCATGGTTTTAGCATTAAGCCTAAGTATGGTTTCAGTTTAAGAGAGTAACAGTAAAAAATTGCACCTGTTTATTTAAAGGGGATATTTTAGCAGCTAGTTAATTAAACAAGGAATAAAATAAAAATTCATTATCACATCAGAACATGATTTTGTTTGGTGTCAACAAAAATACTTAAGCGAAAAATAAAAAAAAATTATTATCTGCTCGAGCATCACAAAAAACCGGCTTTTAATAAGGTGTTGTCATCGTAATTACAAAAGCTCCTATTAAAAAAATTAATTTATTGACTATCGCAAATAAAACCTAGAAAAATGTCATTTTGAGCGCATTATTATATGAAATGAAATAAATAGGAAAAGCGATATTATTTTAAACAATCAATGCGAGACAAAGTTTTTTGGATCGTTTGCTATACTAAAGTGACTCATTCGATGAAACCATTAAAATGAATATAAATATAATTTAAATTGCACGAGCACGTGGTACTTGGCCGTTCAAGAAATGATGTTCTGTCATGATACATTGAAATGTGAATAGCAGATTTCATTTTAATCTTTTTTTTTGTTTATTATCTATTAAAGACTGATTGATGAAAGAGAAGTGGAAATCCTCATTATCATGCACTTTCTCTTATAAATTCTTTATATTAAAAAATTAATTATACACAAATGTTGTTCAATAAAACATGGGAAGGGAGACAAATATATATAAATATATCATGTTGAAATAGAAAATAATATAAAACTATAAAAAAATTACCATAATGTTTACATTCTTTTAATTTTTCTTGAAACTTAATTGATGAGTAAACTCAAATTAATGAAAACAAATATTAACAATGAGGAAACAATGATGAAATGAATTATTAAGCTCACAAATAAGAAAATGAGAGGACGAAGATTTAGTTTAATGTGAATAACTCACGAAATTTAAATTTCATATCCAACATGAAAGCCATTCATTTCCATTTCAAGACATTAATTAAAAAGAAAAGTTTACAATAGTTATGTTTCTGTAAAAGTTTTTTAAAAAAGTTGTTACTTTCTAAGATTTTTTTAATTATTCGTTCCTTATAATAAAAAGCAAATAATTGCATTAAGAAAAAGTTGAAAAACCTGGAGTTTCACATTGGTAGTTTTTTCGTAACTTTATAATTTTTGGGACTTATTTTTCAGTCATATCATTTTAAAAATATAATCTTGCCAGAGGGAATAAAAGGCATAAAAGAATATATTTAATGTAGTTATGCTGCAAAACCAGCAATTGCAACAGTAAAAAGTTACATACATTTAAAAATACATTAAAAAATTTATAAGAAAATTATTAAAGTAGAAAAGTATTATTTTAAAAGTTTAAAAAAAATCATAAAATATCTTTAAAGAATGGAGAATAAAAATTCTTAAGTAGTAAAACTGGCATTGCTGAAAAGAATAACTCTTGAATTTTAAGTGTACATGAAAACAATTCAATATGCTAATGAAAAACATTTGTCAATATTTAAATTGATTTTTAAATAAAAGTCTGAAAAAAGTTTAGAAATTTTTTTTAGCGAAAATCTATCATTAATAAACTGCAAAGGAAATATTTGCCAAAGATTCCACACTGTAAAGTCTTTTTTTAAATCTACGCATCTCAGTTTTTAGATAATAACTCAAACTCGATGCATTAGAACACTAAAATTAAAACATTTATAATTTATCAACATTTTTTAATATCATTCATAGATGTAGGTGAAGTTCTGACGATTTTATTATGTCACAAATTATAACTCTCTATTATTTTCTGATTTAATAACATTTCATAACATCAACGATTCTGGAATTAAAAAAATTTTAATGATATTTATAGTTTCTAGCTAAAGTGATTTCTGATTTAATTGATGTTCATAAAATTTTTCATCATAATTGCATTTTTTCTATCATAAAATAATATAAGAAATACAATATAATATTTACAATTAAGTTAAATAGTTAATTTTATATTCATTATCACCACATTCCACAAATAGGTTTCAGAAAATATTCAATCAGATGTTTAGCTTTTAAACAGATGATAGAAATGTATTTCATTAAATAAATCAAACAGTATTATGTATTCGTGTTGTTCATTTTAAAATATTTAATGTTAACAAGTCAAAAAAAATAATTAATTTTAATAATTTGTAACAAAAAAATGCTCTTTCATATTATGTCATTAGAAAATTGGAAAAAAATATAAAGCAAACTTTACTTGGCAAAAATCGTGAATGTCCTTTTATAATTTAACACTTATCTTTCAAAAAATTACTTAGTTATCCACATAGCAATATCGACTAACAATTTAAATAATTTTTGGAAGCCAATATTAATGAACTTTTGTACTGTAAGATGCTTCATATAATTAGAAAGTAACAGATATTGATATTAAGAGTGTTTGAAAAAAATAACTGAATAAATGAATTGATTCATACTTAAAACCTAACTATTCATAAATGTTTGTGAGTATTGAGAAAAATTTGTAAAATTTTGGAATTTTGAAGAGGTATCATTTGATAACATAGAAACATATCTAGGTTAAATAAAAGACAAAATTAATTTTTAAAATCTATGAAAAGCTACCAATTATTGCATTTCCAAAATTAAGCACATTTGTTATACTAGCAATATAATTTGAATGTTAATGAAGTATTTCTGAAAATGCTGAAAACAAAATTTAAAAGTTAAGTTGATAACTTTAAGTTGATAAGAGTTAATAGCTTTTTAATAATAGTTAGCAATATAAAAATTACCCTTTAAATATTAAGAAACATCTTTTTAGAAGTTTTGTAGCTCGAATGCAAGAAATAATATTTAACAGGATATTTAAAGAAGGGAGATAACAAAAGCAGATTATTTATGAGAAAAGAAATACCTTGATAACTACGAGAAAATAATTATAAGGAAAAAATAAACAAATATTATATTTGTTATTCACTATCAATTAATATAATTATATTTAAAACGAAATATCTGCAATTTTGAAGTATATTGAACTAGTAAATATATCTATAATAATAACAAGATTCAAACAGGCTAAATCAAAATCTCGTTTACAATTTGATATACATAATATGAATGCTATAACTGCATGAAAAAATTTCATGGGTGTTAGCAATGAATGAATATCTTTTAATTATTATAATTGTTTACGCATATATACGAATCACAATAATTTGCTATGCACTTAGTTTGAAAATTCTAATTAATATCATCATTAAATGAGCAAAAGATGTAAATTTAGAAAATTATTAGTGTAGATTACATATTATATATTAGTGTTTTACGTTTAAGACTTTTAATTGCTTTTATCAGGTAAAATAATATACATATTACTTCCATTTTTAGTGTGATTATATGATTAAATATCTATCTATTATCAGGATATTTACAAATTTTTCTTCGTAATGTCTTTTTATTTAAAATTGGAACTTAAATCATAAGTAGATTCATTCTTGATACAATTATTTTTTTAATTCAATAAAAAGATTGACGAAAATAATATGAGTTTTTATTTTAAACGTAAATTGCTTTTAATGCTTCGATTTCCTTTATCATTATTTAGGACTAATAAAAGGATTTAACCATTTAATAAAAGAATTGAAATTCTATTTGTCACTATAGACTCTTCTTTAACATAATTTGCCTTCTGAATTCAAAAAAAATTATATGCACGAATGACAATTCACTAAAAATAACCTACGCGATAACATAATTAAACTTTTTAATTGTTCCATAAGCTTTTATAAAAAAATTACTTAATTCTACGTTTGATCAGGGGCATTGATGTATTATGAAAGTTAAAAATGAATAATAATATAAAAGTAAAGATTTTATTTACTATATTTAATGAAAAAAGGAAACAAGTATTGCTCAAGTTAGCTGTTTTCTTGGTATAACAATATCAGCAATGCGAATTTAAAGAATGTAAATTAAAGAGGAAATATTAAATCAAATAATTTTAATACAATGCTTAATATTATTATAAAACATTTAAAACGTTTAATTTTTCCAAAAACCAAGATAAATGTATATGAAGATTTAAGATTTTTAAAATCTTATTTAAATTACATAGCATCTTACTTTTAAAAAAAATCATTTTAGTTTTCAATAGGATTTCATATAATTTTAGAAAAAAAATTGAATCTTGAAATGCCGATTCTTATTCAGTAAAATAAGATTGATATATAAGTTATATAATGTATAAATTTTATAATATTCCTTAGAGAACTAATTTTATGATTAAGTGAAAACTAAAGAAATCATTTAGTAATACTTATGAAGCACAGCACAGTTGTCTAGCCAACAATTTGAGGAAAAAGAAAATGATTGAAAACTGATAAATAATATACTTATATAAAATTATAAACTGGTATTTTTTATGAAACTTCTTAAAGATGCCGTTGATATTTTCCTTGTATATCATTGTTTTCTCTATAAAAATGTACAACAATCAATTAATTAAGGACATTTTGAACATATAATAGATTCTTTGAAAAACTATCATTTGAAGTATGCATATTATATATCAAATTCATTTTATTTTATATATATCTGAAAACTTAATTCAAAGCGTTAAGGGTATTAATTGTGTATTATCAGAATTCCTTGAAAATAATAATGCTATTGAAAATATATTAATTTTTGTTTGTAATGTGATAAGTAAAAAGAGAATTTAATTTTTTTAATACTGAAAAATTATCAAATAGTATGTCAAATAACGAATTTGAGTACTTTTAAACAAACTTTTATGTATATATCTTTTTGCTTTTAGATTCTTTTTAATTTTTATACGAAAATAAAAGACTATGAAAAAGAATTATAAAGTAGAAATTTTTATAAATTTTGATGAATTAATACAATTTGAAGTGTTATAACACTCTATTAACTAACTATTATAAATTAAACATAAATTCAAAAAAGTTCAAGTTTAAAAAAATGCAAGTAAACTTATTAACATTAGTAACTGACATTATCTTTACTATATTAATTGAAATGAAAATAGTGGCTATATGTCATTTTGCTGTCACTTTTTATGCAAAAAAAGTTCTGAAATGAAAGTTGAAAAGTGAAGTGCTTTTGAAAGAGTCCAAAATTTTTAAAAGATTGCATACTGAACAAGCATTAACAAGGTGTCATAACTTATTGGCTTTATGACAGCTTAAGAATTCTTTTAAGAGCTATGAAATCTGATATTTCACATTTAATATAATTCTTTAAATCAAAAATCTTAAATAATATGTTGAATTTAACAACGTTTATCCAATTTAACAACGTTATTTAACAACGTTAAAGGGTAATACTGTAAGATATGATATCTTATCCTGATAAAGATATCATATCTTACAGTATTACCCTTTTTAATATAAAAAATTCGATGCATAAATTAAAATTTATAATCTGCCTTAATATATTTTTATTTTATTGAGCCCTGTAGAATTTAACATTTCCATTTTGACTTTTAATTAAGTGTTCTTTAACAAGACACACTTGAAATTGTATTAGTGATCAGTAAATTTGGATAATACAATCACAAATGACCATTTTAATTGGCATTCGAACTTTTCATTAAAAAAACTATATTCAATATGTAAACACTATAACATTCTTTAAAATAAAAGTTTCGAAATTATTCATTTATGAGAAAAATGTGTATAAAATGATCAGAAGTAAACAGTTCAGTTGACTTTGGAATGTTAAAAGGAAAACATGAAACACTCCTTGAAACTACTAAGTTTCTATTACATACTTTAATATTTCACAATGGAAATTATTTTTGCGATGATAAAACAATTATAAGACATTCTAAAATAAATTTTAGCAACATGTTTATGCAAAATCATATTTATTAATGCTGCAAGCTAAAACAACAAATGAAACAATAACTTACAAGAAAAATTGAATATATATTAATTTAAAAAATAATTGAATATATTTCTACGTAAGGAAGTACATAATTGTAACTTTTTTAAAATGCAAAAGCAAAAAAAGTGGATTTTCAAGTCTAAACAAAAACATACTCCGAAATCCTCAATGTTTATAGAATTCGAGTCTTTAAAAAGTTGTAATTTACTTTATAAGTAGAGGTAATATTTTAAAATTTATATTAAGAATACATTTATATTTTTATATTAAAGTAAAATAATAGAAAAATCTAAAAGATTGGAATGTTCTTTACTTTGTTCTTCGTCTAAATCACTGAATTCGTTAAAGTTTGAAGTAAATATTTCTTTAAAGCATATGAATCAAAAACAATTCTTTACTACCATCTCAAAATCACAGTTACTAAAACAATGACTTTAAACAATGTATCATTAATGGAAAAAAAAACAATTTTCGCAAATCGTAGAACAGGAAATTCCAAAACAAACGCTTCGTAGCAAAAATTCCGTTTTTTAAAAGGTTACATTTCAACGGTTATGGTTGAAAATCGAGTAACCAAAATATGATTCGATATTTTATGAATATATAAGAAATGAATTCAATTAACGTTCTATGAAAAGAATGAGAATATCGAATGTCGTGTTCTCCTCTGCTACAGCAAAAGACAACATTCTTTAACTGTTGCTAAGCCTAACTTCCGTAGAAGCGGCACTGAAGGCAATAATTTATAGTCTCCGATTCTCATAACACGTTATAAACAACTGCATGGCTCCTAAGAAGTATTGCTCGTATAATCACGTTTATAAAGATTCATTTATAACTATAGTTCAAATAGATTTATGCTTTTTTCTTGTTTATTTCAAAAAATTCCATAAAGTCCTTTCCAAATATCCATAGTTGAGAATGAATTTAAGTACAAATCGTTTTACTTCAAGAAGTATTAGTTTTTTTTTGTAAACTTTGCACAATAAAAGCTCATCTAACAAAAAAATGATAGAATAATGACATTAGGTGAAATATAATTTCTGAAATTTAAATTTTTCTATTTAAATTAATTATTTAGATAAAACAAATATTTCTTTGTAGCATACAAAATATTTGCTATTTCGGTATTTTATCTCTTTATTAATTAATAAAATAATGGTTTATTTTTAATATTTGACGAAGTTTTTTTTTACCATTCAAATTTTATCAAACAATGGAACTTAAATTGCACATAACAATTGTCACACATGTATCACATTTTAACACACATGCAATTATCTTGATGCTTGTTAATATTTATGAAGGCAATAAATTCAAAGAAGAAAAAAGTTAAATACAACTAGATAATTAGCTTTTAATTTATCTCATTTTCATGTAGTTCAATTAATCATGATGTAATTATATTCAAACATTTTAACCTAGAGTGATTTCATAGAACTATTTAATATGAATCATATAATGTTTTTATTTAATAATCATTCCTAAATTTATAAAGATATTTTTAAAACTTATATTTGCAAAATAGTGAATAAAATCATACAATTTTTAGTGAAATTCAAAAACAAATTCTATTGTTTCTTAGATCCATTTCATAAAATCATAATTAGTAAGTTCAGCTTCTTACTTAAGGAAAGTTATTATTCATTGCATTTGTCAAGTGTTTAAATTTTGCTTTATTTCTTTATTTGTTGTTTTAAATATAATTTCAGTATAAAATTCATTTTTATTATAAATTAATCGTCACATTATGCATACAACCATAAAACTGACAAATGAAGTTTGGAATGTAAACAATCAAAAATAAATATTTCATGTCGAATGAAATCGTCAGTTTGTCCTTAGTTTAATATTCATTTTTGTCGTTTTTGGTTTATAATGTACATTTTTATAGTCACTAAATGGTATAATATATATTAAATTCAAAATACTCTGCAGAATAATTATACTAATTTTGAGGTTTAGCTCTTGTTACTCAAAGTAGGAATTAAAAAGTGATACTAAACAATTTTATATTTTAGTTTTTTTTATATTAGCAGGATTATTTTTTAAAATTCATGAACAATGGGAAAGAGTAATTAACTTTTAGAGCTAATTTCAGAATTCAGAATTATTAAATACTAAAAGTATGTGTTTGTATTTCAACAAATAATCAGATGCAATGATAAGAAAAAAGTGATTACATCAACCACAAGCAAGTTATCTTAATGTTAACCTCCTTAGATAATATGATTATAGTTAAAGTTTATCATTTATCTACATAAATAAATCCTAAAAGTTATATTTATTATTATTTTAATTTCTCAAAATACTATTAAAACACAAAAATTTATAGCCAGCAAGATTTTTCTCCAAAATTCTATCGAACTTCAAAATGTTTCAACGATTTTAATTATTAATTTAAAATATGAGTCCTATAATAATAATAAATTACTAGAATATGTATATATATTTCAAGTTTAACATTACATTTTGGTAAAATTAAACAGTGAAAATGCATTATTAATATATATTAGATACTCTAAAAACACTTTTTCTATGTTTATTTTATATTTTTTTTATTCAACAGTTTATTAATGAAATATTTCTTAATTATTTTGTAAATAAAGTTGAATAAGCAATTTTGAATCATATATTTTTGTTTAAAAGAATTTAATAGTTTAGAATATATTTCGATTATTAAAACGATAATCGAATAGGTATATGGTCCAATATCACAAGATTAACATTAAAAAACAATACATTCAGAACTAAAGTTTTATATTTATTAACAGTATGGTTTGGAAATTATTCTAAAAAAAGCTAAAAGTAAGATATTAGAAATGAAAATATTATTGATAGTTTGGAAATATTTTGAGTTTTCGTCAAATTATTTAAGAATTTAAATATTTTTATGAGTAAAAACTGCTAGTTAATAAATACAAAGCTGCAAAATAGAAAACAAAAATGAAAATGAAATAATCATGCATTTTTAAAGAAAATAACACAGTTTGATGTGTATGTGCTTTATGTCTTTGTACATATTGTGAATCAAAATTCATAATATAAAACAAATTATTTTTGGCAGGCAGTTTTCCAAATATAAACGTGAAAAATACAATATTTAAGTTTTTTAAAAAAATTATTAAACCCTTTTTTGTGTAAAAATTACTATAATTTATAAATAAAAACTATGCTAAAAATAAAGAATAATAAATTTAGAAAATAAACCTTGTTTTATATTACATAAATTATAATAGCATCTTGAAATGTAATGAAAGTAAAGCAAAGCATGTTAACAACCAAAAATGCGGAAGTAACTACATCAATGTCAAGTTCATTATTCTGGAAATTACTATTATTATTATTTTTTGCAGTATTGGTATTTTAAATTCTTTTTTTATATAAAATGAAAATTTTAATGATTATTTTGAACAAATTATCAATCTCTAAAAAAAGCAGAAAAATAAAGATATAGAGTTTAGAAATAAAAATATGGATCATTTACGAATGTTTCACTAAGGTCGAATCAGTGACCTTGACAATAATTGGGAATAAATAGGGTTTTTCCAATCTTTTCAATTATTGATTTTTGATTGAAGAAAATTTACAAGTGAGGTATTTATTTTTTATTACATTTCTATCCATCATCATTCTAAGATGACCTTGAAATTCGAAGAGCATGAAACCTTTGAAAAACACACATGTTCAGCAAAATCTCAAACACACAATACTTATGTATTTTGTAATGCATTCACTTTCTAATTAATACACAGGTAATGCTATCAAATATATCTCACTCACATGTTTTCATTTCTATCCACCTGACTCTCCAATACAACAGTGCACTTCACATCTCAAAAGAAATATCATTATGAAAACTTTGCAATCACAGGTAGAAACAAAACTAAAACTTACCACCAGCAAAACTGATTTACAGAAAAATCCGGTAAAATCCATTTTACAAAACACAGTTTTTCCCGATATTTTTATAAAAACCAAATCCACAGAACGTTCAAAAAGCGTTCGATTTCACTAGTTTGAAAGTATATAGTGAGAATGGGTATAGGGATACAAGGTCCTGACAGTTTGGATGGACCCCTTGGTGGACCCCTGGGTGGGGAGAAATAAAAAAGGGGGGATAAGCAGGCACGTGGAAAACACGAGCACCCTTTTTCAAGGCCCCTGGGCACGGGGATCCCCAGATTTTTTGAAGGTCACTTGAGCAGGCTATGTTTGTAGGTGGGAAGGCTGTTTCAAGGTCATTCCATGTTTTTTCTACATAGGTTTTGTGCTGGACTGCACTCTCTGGCGATCCCCATAGGGTGGCCTCAAACTAGGAAATGGAAAGTGCTTCTTTTTTTTATACATATAAGTGTGCGCTCGCGTGCCCAGTGAATGCATTTCAATTTGTAACAGAAAAAAAATCTTTTTTTTTTCCTTCTCCTCTTTGAATTTAGGTTAGGTTGAAATTTTATTAAACAGTGTTTGTTTACATTTTGGTAACATGTGTTCCAGTAATAGTTTAAGCAATTTCTGATTTTATTATTATTGCTTAGTTTAAATGGTGTAAAAATGAGGAAAACTACTAAATTGATTTTGATATTCATTTTATTTTTATACCCCTCAAGTTACAGTGACATTGAAACTGTGCAAGCAGAATAAAGAATATTTACATTAAAATAGCCTCTGGACCAGATAATAAACATTGGAGAATATTTTTAAAAAATCCATAATGGATATTAAAAAATTGGCGGGATTTTAAAATAATAAAATTTGTAAATTTATCAAGAAAATGATTTCTGCAGCTGTCCAAGGTCATATAAAGCTTACCCTGAATAAAATATAAACTTTTGACTAAGTGATTTGAATTTTTCTGGCAAATAATAGTTGAATTATTATTTGAGGATGTCTGTAGTTCTTTTAAATATTAGCAGTTAAAAAATACTTTTATTTGAAAATTATTGAAATGACCTTGAAAAAAATTGATGGGAAAATAGTGTTGATATTATAAGGATAGTTTTAAAGTTGGAATACACGTGATAGGAATGCCAATATCAACTTATAATAAAATATAAATAAAATATAAACTTTTGGCTAAGTGAGTTGCATTTTTTTTTTTTGGCAAATAATAATTGAATTATTATTTGAGGGTATCTGCAGTTCTTTTA